>PVIY010003258.1:0-115427 GCA_004026745.1 Myrmecophaga tridactyla | reverse complement strand
CAGAGCTGGGGGGCCCCTGGGGGGCGGGGGGCACGTGAGGGAGAGAGCACAGTCCCTGCGAGTGTGAGAAATGGAAATGAAGATGTGCGCGTGGCAGAGGCGTGTTTGGGAAGGGATGTGGCCGTGAGCACAGGGTGGGCGTGGCTGGCATGGCAGCGCTGAGCGCTGTCGGCTGGGTGACACTCCTGGCTTCCGGCTCTCGGGCTGCCCCCCACCCCCACTATCAGACCCCCACCTAGTCCCGCACGGGGAAAGCAGCCTGGCAAAAGGACCAGGCCGCGTCCCCTCCTCTGGGGTGGCTCCCTAATGAGGTGTGGGGTCTGCGGGAAGGCGGCCTGGGGCCCAGGCCAGCCCCAGATGGCCTCAGCTGCTTGCCACAGCCCTAGGGTCAGGCAGGAAGCTGGGGTGCAGGGAGCTGCCGCTGAAGGGGGACCAGGAGGCTGTCTAGAGGAAGTGGGCCTGTGGAGGCAGCATCAGTGTGGTCTCACAGCTGCCCCCCAGGGCCCTGGCAAGGGTCCATCGCCCAGGAATGCATGGAGGCAGCCAGGAGGGCGGTGAGGGGCTGGGCAGCTGCGGGTGACAGCGCCCCATCCCATCAGGCTCCCCAGCCACCTGGGGCCAATGAGGCAGCACGAGGCGGCAGTGGATGGGGCTCAGATGGGCTGACCAGGAAGCCCTTGAGACATGGGGCTGCTGAATCAGAGGTCATGGCCTCTGGGGAGGATGCAGCCAAGCCATGGAGGCTGGTCCGGGCCTCACTGGGCCATTCTAGGCAGAGATAGGGCCTGGTGGGAGGCTGGCACCTTTGCCACAGAACCACCAGGCAATCTGGGGTGGCAGGGGACAGGAGGTGGAGGGTCGCACGGCCCGGGAGTGACCTCCCCCGCCACCCCTGGCTGATGGGTCCTCCATGAGAGAAGCAGCTTGGGAGCGGTCAGCATTCAGCAGGGCGTGTGGGCACAGTAGGGTCCCCATTCTCACTGATTCCACCTAGCTGGGTAACTGGAGGAGATGTTCCCCTCTCTGGAGGGCTACATGGCATGAAAGGGGGCCTGATGGCACTCCACCCCAACTCTGCCAGCCCTGATCCTGCCAAACCAGTGTGGAGACCCTGGGTAGGTCATACCACTCAGCTCTTTTGAGTCTCAGTCTCCATGTCTGCAAAGTGGGCTGGTGTGAATATGGAGTGTGTTACCTGATAAAGCATTTTGTTTGTTAATATGTCCGTGTGCTTACATATTTACATGTTCTCCCTATCCTCCCGGCTCCAGGGGACAGGGGATCTAGCCTCCGCCACCTCCCACCACCCCTCTTTCTGGTGTTCCCCTCAGCCGTCCTCCTTCCTTCATGGCCTCCTGATGACAGCTCCTTGGTGACAGCTCCTGGGTGACAGCCAGAGAGCACCCAGCCAAGGGGGGTGGGGTAGAGTAAGCTGGCGTGGATAGGGAGGGCTGACCCTGTCATCAGGGGCTGGTGGCTTGCCTCTCTTTAGCCAGGAACTGTCCCTGACTTCACTCTTTTCTCGCCCTCCCATTCACATCGGTGCCTAGTTCCACCAACACGGGGCTGTTCGGCAGCTTGGCCGTGTTTCTCTTGCTCTTTAGTGATCATTTCCCTGACTTCTTGATCTCCTCCATCTGGCTGGGGGCCTGCAGAGTGGAGACCCCTCCTGTGCTTGGCTTCTGAGTACCCCTTGCCTGGTGGAAGATGAGAGCTGAAGATGAGATGTCAGAGGTGCAGGGAGGAGGCTGGGGACGGCAGCTCCGCGCTCAAATCTCAGCCCTGCCATTTACGGCTGAGTCATCATGGGCAATTTATTTAACTTCTGGGATCTCCGTTTAGTAAAGTGGGGGTTCACAGCACTTTTTGTTGCCTTTTTTTGGCTCATAGCACATTGCTTCCAGGATTTTCTATGTGTGTCTGTGACCGGCTAGCACAATTACAGACATCACAGAAGGCAGAGAACTGATGGAACCCTGAGGTCACCAGCTGTGCCTTGCAGCCTAGCTCTCAGATGCAGGCTCCTTCCAATCTGTCCCAACCCAGCCCCATTCAACACCAAGGCCCACACCATTCCCCACTGCCACTACTTGAAAGCCATCGAAGCGCATGCACAGTTACAGGGGCTGCTGGAGTACACGGCCCTGCCCTGCCAGGCCGGGCAGCCCCAGTGGGTCCTGGGCACTCAAAGGCACCTACACCGGGCACGCGGGGCAGCTCAGGAGGCGCGGGCCCCCGGACGGCCAGCTGGCTGAGGCTGCCCAGCACATCAGCCAATTTTAATTGTTTATCCTCCAGCCTTGTTTATGACTCGATAAAATCCATAGCACAGATAGCTGCCCGTCTCCCTCGGCTTCCCCCGCCTGGCTCTCGCTCCCTGGAGATGCTGCTCTGCTCTTTATGGAAACCACTTGCTAAAACTGGACCCACTTTAAGGCCATAACTGTCAGTAAATGACCCTCCTGGAGAGGAGGCTGCGAGTTAAATGTGCAGGTCTGGGCATTACGTAAAGCCCCGGTCTCTCCTTTAGCAGGGGCACCAAAGGCAGTGTGGGAGCAGCGGAGCCCAGCCACCCCCTGGATCCCCCGAAGCTTGTATGTGACCCTTCAGGGCAGGGTGGGGGGCCGGGGGAAAGTTAAGACCTGGGTTCTCGCCGGGTTCTGTCACCCGCTACGAGCGACAAGACTTAAGATTAAGTCCTGACTCCTCTCTGGCCTTCCGTTTCTATTGATAGAATAAAACGGGTGGAAAGGCGTCAGGGCTTCCATCTTTCTGTTTCTTTTAAGTAGAAGAAACTTTTCTTCAAGTGAAATTTTAGGCAAATCCCTAAGAGAAGAGACAGATTTAAAAAAAAAAAAAAAAAAGGTTCTGGTTAAGGAGGGAGTGAGAAATGCAGTGTTCTCCTGGAAGGAACTACTGTCTTTCTTATTTTTCCAACTGGAATCCACAAGTTTCTGGAAGGTTAGAACTGGGCCTTTTGCATTGGTGTTTCCTGCAGAATGGACCTGGCCCAGCATTTTGGCCCTAGTAGCACTTAAGACGTGTACAGAAGGAAAGAAGAAAGGGAAGGAGGGAGGGGGAGGGAATGAAAGGAGGGAGGAAGGAAGGAAGGAAGGAAAGAAAGGGAGGTGGGCACCTACATTAATTGGCTTTCACTTTTCTCTCATTTCAGGCATAGTTCACAGTCTGGTCCTCCACCCTGACTCATCCCTCTCCTTCCTGGCACTCAGGATAAAACCAGAGGCCCCCCCCCTCCATCTCTGCCAGGACTCAGCCTGAGCACTAAGGCAGTGAGTGGCTCCAACATGGGGGCCAAGAGCCCCCAGTTGTTATGGGGGTCCTCCTGGGCACGTGCTCATCCACACTTTGTCCTGACAGGATCGATGTGTCTCACATACCTATGGCTGTTTGTCAAAGCGTGTGGTTGCTATTGTAATTAATAAGATAAAGCTTCATTTAAAAGCAATACTGAATTCATAGCAGCCCCAGGTCTTGATGTATTTTCTCAAACAGGGGTTGCTGAGTGAACAATGCCCAGGCCGTGGAGACCCCCCAGGTTCTCTGGAAAGGGGGGCCCTGGGCCTCGCTCTCCAGGCCTGACCCTAGCACAGTCTGACCCCTTTCTCCCTGCGGCTACTCAGGCCTCTTCCTCGGTCATGTCCAGGGAGGCCCCGGGGTTCTCCCAAGAGCCCGAGGGTGGCAGCTGTCGGCTCGGCCAGAAGCCCCATCTGGAATCCATCCTCTTCATTCCATGAGTGGCTGTTTCCCAAGTTCTGGCTCCCTTGCTCCCCCAAAGCCCTGTCTGTGCTGCTAACAAGGATGTAATTTGTCCATTAGCAACGGGTTGCCTTCCCAACGGACTCAGCCTGCCCTGGGGGCGGAGAGGGGGGCAGAGGGACCTCCCCCCACCGCTGGCACCCACGACTTCCCCAGGGCAGAGCTCCAACTTTGATCACTTGGCTTCCAGCTCCCCAGGAAAGTCTGAGTTCCCATCTGGTGATGGTTGGGGACAGCCCAGTGACGGGGTCCCATGGCCATCGAATCGATGTGGGACGACTCCACCTGGCATCGAGTTCCCTGTGCAAACCACAGCCCATCAAAGGAATTTATTCTTGTGAAAACAAGCAGGTCCTTCCTCTGATGCCCCGCTGGTCCCATTTCCACCCCCTGCCCGGTCTCCTTCTGTCCTTGGAGCAGCTCAGACTAACCCGGATGCACATTCCTCTGCATGCCAATCTCTGCCCAGGCCCACTCTGCGCCCACCGGGGGAAGGACACCGGGGTCTGTGGACAGGCGCCTGCCCACTAAGCCAAGGACTGATCCCACTCGAGGGGGCTCAGGCCCTGCCCTTACTAATGACCCGAGCATATCCATATCGGCCCCTCAAGGGGGCTCGGGCAGGCGTGGGAAACAGAGGCCCAGTGGTGGAGAGATTCACCCTGAGGTCACAAAACGAGGCAGTGGCAGTGCTGAGGCTGGATTCAGAAAGAACAAAGACCCCCAGATTCCAGCCACTCATTCTTGGAGCCTGGGGTGGAAGGTCTGAGCCATGTCAGGGCAGGGACAGCTCCCCCACTGTCCCAGCTTCTAGCACAGACCCCTCCCCAGCCTCTGATAGTGACTCAAGGAACGTGCCCAGTCTCTTCACTGGCACCTCTCATTCTCCAACACTTATCAGGGGACGCGGCACCTGCGTGCGAAGGCAAGGATGGAGGAATCAAATCTAAGATCGTTTTAGGGAGTTCCTTTCCAAAAACCTCCTTTCTGAACACCAAACGGGAATGAAGCTGGCTAACTTCTCCCTTAATCTTGGGCTCCCACACAAGGAATTTTGTATTCAGGTCTTGGCAGTGCCTTTTGGGAGGGGTGGGGACTGAGAGCAGGGCTCCTTAACCTCAGTACTGATATTCTTGGCCAGACAATTCTTTGCGGATATTTAGTAGCATCCCTGGTTCTACCCACTAGATGCCAGTAGCACACCCTGTCCCAGCTGCGACAACCAAAGATCACCTGCTGGGAACACGGGACTAAATAGTCGAGCACCGTGCTGGGCCCAGTGGGAGCAGAGAGGAAGAGAGCACGACCTTGCCCTCAGAAGCCACCGAGGGAGGGATGGGTTGATGGAGTGGGGAAGGTGGGCCCTGGAGGAGAGGAAACCATCACCTCCCAGAGGGCCAATGGCTGATTCTCTGCCTGGCAAAGGAGAAGCTTTCCGTCAGAGGGAGAAGCCAGGCAGAGTCGGGCCCCCTGTGCTGCAGAGGGTTCCCGGATGGATGGATGGCTCACACCGACCACTCTGGAAGATTCTAACATGCTCTGAGCATCAACCCTGCTGCTACAACAGAGGAATGATTCCCTCCTCCTCTGAGACGTAACCACCCCGAGATGGGCCGGCTCTGGGGACGACCAACAGTCTGCCACATCAGGCAGGGTGGACTTCTCAGCCTAGGCAGGGTGTCTGGGAACTGGGGTTGCTGCTGCTCCCCTCTCTCCATTCTGATTCTATGAACAGGGCAGCAGACACTTGTGTTTCATAGCCCTACTTCTTCAAACGATTCTCGTAGAGAAGTATATAAGCCCCACTTTACAGATGAGAAAAGCAAGGCTCAGAGAGGTCAAGAAAGTTGCCAGAGGCCACACAGCTTTGGATGGCAGAGACAGGGTTTCCTCAGAGCTCCTTCGACAAAGTTGGCTTGTGCACACGTCCCATGTTTCTCTAAGGAAGCTCCACCCCCGGGATACCCCCTGGGGAAGCAGAAGCCAGTGGTCCCAAAGAGCCTTCTCTCAACAGGAATCCCGGGAAAGATGCGTCCAAAGACAGCAGGACTGTGGAGAGAAGGAGAGAGCCCAGAACCAGCCAGCACCGTCACTTGGTGGCAAGACAATTCCCGTCTCAGACCTGGGGCCAGACGGCCAGCAGGTCCCTTGGAGGCTGCCCGACGAGGCAGCGCCCGCCCCGGCCGGCTCCTGGAGACAGGCGCCGACACGTCAGCCGCCCCGGCCGCAGGAGTGTTTATTTCCAGGGCGAGGCCCGGGGTGGCTTCCAGGTGGGGGTCTGTGGAAATAACGCGCACACTCGCTCCCTCCTGGAGCTGCCCTGGGCCGTTCCTCAGGAACAGAGCCCCATTCAGGCCGTCCAGCTGGGCCTCCCTGCGAGGTAACAGAGCCCGCGTGCTGGGAAGGCTGGAAAAAGCCAAGTGAGAGAGGGACACTCCTACCCCCCACCCGTCGGAGCCGACCCCTTCTCCACCATCCCCGCGCCCCTCACACTCTCCCCCAGGAGCTTCCAGCATCTTGGACGAAATGAACGCAGGGCACGGGGAAGGGGTCTGGCACTTGTGAGCCCCCAGCCCGCCCCAACAGAGACCAGAGGACGGTGGAAGGCTGAGGGGACAGTGGGAGACTGAGGGGACAGTCACAGCTTTGGGTTTCCCACCGACATCTCACTCCCCCCACCCACCTGAGACCTGGGGCTAGGACAGAGGCGGCAGGATTTGACGAGCAATTCGAGGTCAGGGGCAGGGGGAAGGGAGAAGGTCAGGGTGACAGCAGGCTGCAGCCCCTCGGGGAGTGGCGGGCCCGTCTGAGACAGCAGGCATCCAGGCTGGAATTGAGGGGGGCTCAGTTGGAGAGCGGGGCCAGGGAGGGCAGGGGACGTTCCCGTGGAGCCGGCCGGGTCCTGGGAGCTCCTACAGGCATTGTAGCAGCAGCCCAGGGCAGAGAGAGGAGCAGGTCCAGGACAGAGCACTGGCCAGCGCCGCCACTAAGAGGATCGGCGGAGGAAGAGGAGGCCCCCAGATGGGCCTGGGAAGGACAGCTAAAGAGGAGACCAAGAAGGAGAGAGAGGTGGCCGGCATCCGTCGACAGGAGGGCTAGGTTGCTAAAGGGGCCACTGACTCAGCTCGCCAGAGACCACTGGTGACTTACTTGCCCGTGGGCGTGGACATAGGGAGGGCTGTGCGGGGTGTGGGCAAATGTAGATGGGGCCTTCCAGAAGGTGTGAAGGCAGGAGATAGAGGGAAGGAGACGGGGCAGTGTCCAGTATGCAAGACAAGGCTGGACAAGGGAGGTCTTGTGACCGGGAAGACTCAGCAGAGAGGGAGGGGAGGACAGAGCAGGAGAGAGGGCAGTGGGGAGAGCCCATCCCCCCACAGGGGAGAGGGTGGGATCCAGGGCTCAGACGAGGGCCCGGCCTTGACCTTGACCGCAGGGATGGGAGGGGAGGAGCAAACATGGGGGTGGAAGAGGACGGTTTGCCGGCCGGAGGTGGAGGGATTCACCGGCTCTTCGAGAAGACAGGTGGGGCCAGAGCCAAGGGGTGGAAGGGGCAGCAGAATTAGTAACAAGGGTAAGTCTTCAACTGGAGGCCGCCTGTCTCTGATTTCCCTGCTAGGCTTTGTGGGATCCACCGGCATTGCTGGCCGCCTTCCTCCAAGCTCTGGCCCGCCCCGGCCTACTCCCCTGCACCGGCCGCAGCACCTCACAGACAAGTTTGGGAGCTGGGGGTCCTCGTCGTCCTGACGTGGGATTTACCGGCCACATCCCCGCGTCCCTCTCCAGCCAGCACTGACAGCCGCTCACGCTGTTTGTTGAGTGACTAGCAGCCCAGCAGCCTCTTCTCTCAACCTACAGACCCAGCCGCCGGACTCCCCAGGTCTGGGAGAGCTGGGGCCCCGCTGTCATGCCAGCCCCACCGGTCCACACAAAACTGCCGAGTCTGCCTTTTCCTTTCTGTGTTTTGAGGAGAGACTGGGGAAAATAATCCGCTCATACCAAACAAACAAAATGAGGTGGGCCTGTTGAAGTACTGATGAGATCTAATTAGCAGAGATGGGCTGCGCCGGTTTTCCTTTGCAAACGTCTTATTTATTTGTGGGAGGCTGGGGTGGGGGGGACACCTCAGCTTGTCTCTTGTTATTACTTAGCTTCACGCCTCGGTTAACACGAGCGGACTCGAGAGACGAAGGGCTGCGGGTCTCAGAGGAGCCGTGGGGGTCCAGGCAGCGGGTGCGAGACAGCCCCTGGGGTGCCCCAGGGGAGGTGTGGGGGAGGGGCAGTCGC
Source organism: Myrmecophaga tridactyla (assembly GCA_004026745.1). Classification (NCBI taxonomy): domain Eukaryota; kingdom Metazoa; phylum Chordata; class Mammalia; order Pilosa; family Myrmecophagidae; genus Myrmecophaga; species Myrmecophaga tridactyla. The sequence goes on along the minus strand of PVIY010003258.1, from coordinate 107,366 downwards.
TGGGGGGAGGGGCCCTGTAAGCGGAGAGCTGGGGAGGGACCTCCAGGGAGAAAAATCAGCCAGGAGCGCCCCCCCCCCCCACCGCGAGCCGGCCCCGCGTGGGGTCCTCGCAGCTCCGCGCGCAGCTCTGACCCTCCGCCACGACGAGCCGGGCGGCTCCCGCCTTGCAGCCGAGGCATCGAGGTGTCTAAGGGGCTGCCGTGCCATGGCGAGTGGGTGGTGAAATCAGGCCCCCCACCCCGATCTGGCTCACTCTAGCACCCGCTTCCTTTTGGAAAGCCACTTCCTGCCCCATTTTTGGAGAATCCAGATTTTCAGTCCTGAGAGGAGGGAAAGGGGAAATCAGAGAACCAGGAAAGGGACGCTCCTCGTGGTGGGAACAGGGAGTGCCCATCCCGACAGACCCAGCTGAGCGCCAGGAAGGGCTGGGTGGAGACCCCGCGGCAGGGAGAAGGGACCCGGCCAGGGGCGGGCACAGGGGGGCTTCCCAGGCCGAGCAGTGGGGAAGCCGGGCTGGGCCTCCAACAGGCAAGGCTCAGGGCCGGGGCTGGACCTTGGCTAGAGAGGCGAGAGGGCCAGTCCCTTCCTCCCCGAGGCGCGCAGCACCCCTTCCTTGAGTGGACCCTTTGTCCCTAAGAAGGCAACTATGGACTCGAGCGCCACATCCGCGGCGTGGACAGTGAGGGTCAAGTGCGTGTAGAATCCTCCGGACCCTGAAGAAGGAAGAGCAGTGCTGTCGCCCCCTCCAGGGCAGCCTGCAGGCCAACAAGCTGGAGAGCAGGGCGGAGGGCGCGCAGGTGGGCGTCCACTCTCGGGGCGCCGCCCTGGCCAGGGCATTACATGTCTTAAATATCCTGACTGCTACCCGGCCTGGAAGCAGGGGCGGCCCACATTCGTTCGTTCGTTCATTCATTCCACAAAGACTGATCGGTTCGGAGCCCACCACGTCCCAGGCACTGTTTGGGGAACTCAGGAGACGTCAGGGAACAACTGAGACCAAGAGCTGTGCTGTCGTGGGGCTAATACTCCCCAGACAGGGGAAGAGGGACAATAAACAGCAAACACAAGAAATACAAGGCAATCACCTACCATGCTGGAAGGCAACACATGAGCTGAAGAGGGTAAAGGGTCATGGGGTTTGGGTGGATGGAGGTGTATATGGGGGGCACAGGTTTCCAGGTTAGATGAGGTCAGGCCAGACCCCATGAGAAGGTAGGAGAGAGCCCAGCAGCATCTGGGGAGAGGTGCATTCCTGGCGATGGGACCACGGGGCGTGGGTGGGCCTGCCTGGTGGGTCTGGGGTGCAGGGCAGAGACCACACGGCTGAAGCTGAAGGATGAGGCAGAGGAGCTCAGAGTGGCAAGGCAGGGGCCGATGGCGTGAGCCCTGCAGGCTGCCGGGAAGACTCTGGATTTTACCCCCAGGGTTTTTACTCTGCAGGGTTTTAAGCACAGGGCACACGCTCTGCCTGCCATTGGGGCTTTCTGTTTGTTTGTTTTAATATTTTAATTTATAACAGTTTCAGACTGCAGTAGAGGTACCAGGAGAGGACAGAGGTTCCATGCAGCCCCCGCCTGGCTGCCCCTCTCGTTGACATCTGACATTACTATGGTTCCTTCGTCACAAACGACAGCCCAATGCTGGCACATTCCTATTAGCTAAACTCCCAAGTTTACTCAGATTTCACTAGTTTTTCCCTCCTGTCCTGTTTCTGTTCTAGGATCCCACATTACATTTAGTTGTCACGACTCCTTAGGTGCCTCTGGACTGTAACAGCTGCTTAGACCTTCCCTGTTTTCAGTGACCTTGACAGATCTGAGAAGTGCTGCTCGGGTATTTTGTAGAATGTCTAACAATTGGGATTTGTTATTTTTATATTCAAAAATCTACTTTATTTGGATTACGTATTATAAAAAATTTCAAATGTACAGAAAAGTAGGGCAACTAATACAATACGATATGAGATCTCACGATTTTTAAAATCTATTTTTTGAGAAGTTGTGGGTTTAAGGATAAATCATGCAGAAAGCACCGACTTTCCATATACCCTCACACCCCCTCCCATACACAGTTCTCCATTACTAACGTTTGCATTGGTGTGGTACCTTTGCTACAAGTGAAGAAACAATATTATTATAACTGTACCATTACCTTTAGTCCATAGTTTACATTAGGGCTCACTGTTGGGGTTGTACAGTTCTATGAGTTTTTGTAAAAAAATTTTAATTCTAGTAACATATATACTATTTAAAATGTCCCTTCTTAACCACATTCAAGTAAGTAATCGAGTGGCAGTTACATCCATGTATTGTGTTACCATCACTGGCATCCATTGCCAGAACTTTTGCTCAACTGGGGTTTGTCTGGGGTTTTCCTCTGGGGTTTTGGAGGGGACCGCAGAGGCAAAGCGCCCTTCTCATCACCTTACATCCAGCGTGCGCCATCCACACACCTTGTCACTGGTGATGCTGGCCTTGGCCACCTGGTGACGCAGGGTCTGCCAGGTTTCCCCACTGGAAAATCACTTTTCCCTGCCCCGCCCACACTCTACCCATTGGGAGCAAGTCACCAAGCACAGCCTGCACCCAAGCGTATGTGGAGGGGGAGCCTCGGTTTGAAAGGAGCATCCTTGCTCCTGGCTCACTTTAGGAGGTTGCCACGGCAACCCAGGCCCGCGAGGATGGCGGCTGAGAGAAGGTGGTAGGAGCCGTCAGACTCTCCATGTACTAATAACCTGTGGTCAGCTCCTGGCTTTATGCGGTCAGATGAGGGTGGGAGTCAAAGGGGATGGGAAGGTTGCGGCTGTAAACAATTGCTTCTGGGTGCTGCACTCAACAGAGCCTGGGGAGGCTGGCGGAGGGGAGCGTGTGGGGGGGAAGATAAGGGGTTTGGCCTTGGCTGTGTTGGATTCAGATGACTGCTGGACTTCCAGGTGGACACACAGCTGCCCAGATGAGTCTCGAGTATGAGAAAGGTCCAGGCGGGAGGGGCACGCGGGGGTGTCAGGGGCAGAGCCCGGATGAAGTCCAGGGGGGTGAGGAAGAGGAGAAAGCCAGAGGCGGGCCCGGGAGGCTCTGATGTCAGAAGCTGGAGGACGAGCCAGCGAGGGAGAAAGCAAACCACTGGCAGGTCCGAGGGCTGAGAGCCGGCCCTACAAGAGCAGCCAAGGGGATACAGAGGCCGAAGCCTGACTGTGGGTTAAGAGGGAACCGGACAAGAGGGGCTGGAGACAGGGACCACTGGCAATGTTTTTCAAGAAGTTTTGCTGCAAATGGAGCAGAGAAGTGGGTGGTAGCTGGCAGGGGAACAGCCCAAGAGCAGGTTTGTTTGTCGAGATGGGGAAGCCGCAGCAGCACGTTTCTCTGCTAAGGAGAATGACCGCAGAGGGGGTGGCGCCTGTCCTCTTGTCTATGTGCAGTCAGTGACCTTTCATCAGGGTCCCTCCCAACCCCAAAGGGGCCACAGCCCAGGAGGGAGGGAGGGAGTTGCTGGGGCCACGCCCGAGGAGAAGATTCCTGCACAGAGCCCTTGAGGGCCTGGCAGTGGAAGGGCAGCTGTTGGGAGATAAAAACAGCTTGCAAAGCCTAGGGTGAGGGCTGGAGCTGCTGTAACAGGAGCTGCAGTGGGGACAGCTGTGGTGGTGACACGGGGAAAAAGAAGGGAGCTCGCACAGCCTTGCTCACCCCCATCAACCTTGAGAAGATGTAGGGGAAAGAGTCCCACTTTCCCCCCTCCAATTCTTGGGGGGATGACACGGGCCTCTGGAAGACACTCAAGGCCCAGAATGCTTTGGAGGCACCAAAATGTTCTCAGCCAGGGGCTTGAAATTCCCTGAGATTACACCCCAAATGCTGAATACATGTGCCCATGCCTGCTTTTTCTGGGGACAGGAGCTCCTCAAAGGGGTCCATATCCTCAGAGGAGAAGGGGAGGCTCAGCCAGAGGCCTGGGGCCCCACGAAATGCAGCCTGTTCCCCATTCCCACCCCAGAAGCTGCCTGCCCCATTCTAGACACTGCAGAAAGGGGAGGGGAAAAAACCCCAATCAATTAGCCACTCTGTAATCAGCTTGGGTTTTGTCCCACTGCACATCCTAAGAGGCCTCAAATCCCAGGGACAGCATGATTCTCGGTATCTGGGTCGCTCATGGGGTCCTTGACTCACAGGGCTGCTTCACACTCGCCATTAGGATGCTGACCGCCAGGAGAGCCAGTGGCACCACTGAGCTCTCCCAGCATGGCTGCGAGAAGGCTGGGGGTAGGGTGGGAGTGTGTGTGCATGAGTGTGTTTTTATGCACGTGTGTGTGGGTGTGCAACTGGTGTGGGTTTCAGCGTTATATGTGTATAAAGATGTGTGTGTGTGTGTGTGTGTGTATGGAGCTGGAGAAGAGACAAGCAAGGAGGAAAATAGAAAATAGAAAATAGATACAGGTGTATTCCACTCCCAACTTCTCAGAATAAACATTGAAGATCTGTCAAAAATGTGGTTGAAAGCTCTGAAGGACATGAAATCAGTACAGGTCAAAATTCTGGATTTTCTATTAAGTGAAATTATATCTTCCTAGAAATCCAAATGAACCTTTTTATACTGCTGTGACTACGCACAATGCAACCCAAGGGGCTCAGAGATGCTAAGGAGTCACCCAAGGTCACACAGCAATGATGGCAGATGGTGAGGACGGACAGAAACTTCTGGTTCTCCTTACCTGCTTCCACTCAGAGTCAATGCTCAAGGAGGGGATTTAAGTAATCTCTCTCTGGTTTTGAGTCTGTCACAATAACTTAGCTCTGTGGGATCCACCCATGCTATACCCCTTCTGCTGGGACCCCAGTTCTTGAAGGGGTCTGGGCCAGCCCCGCACCTCCCCCGGCCCCTCCCCCTGTAGCCCCAGGAGGGAGCTGCAGATGAAGGCCACTAGGACTCTGGGCTGGAGCCTACTGGAGAGGTCCCAACTGCCCCTGGCGAGGTTTCCTGGACACGCACGCACAGCCTGCCACGGAGAGCTTAAGTACCGCCGACCCTTTCTTCCACTCCAGAAGGAAGGCAATATTACCCATCAGCCACAAGGGAAGTCTCCCCACAGTACACTTGTGAATTAAACATGCAGCCTAATGAGTTGGTTTTATTAGTTTGCAAATGCACTGAGAACTTGTTATCAAAATAAACATCAATTCCTTTCACCCCTGCTGTAGCCTCTTCAAACGGGGAAGATAAAACACAGACAGAAGACAGCAAGCCAACCACTCTGCAAGCTGACCCCTGAAAGACCCCATCACCCCTTACCCCAACACTTTGGCCCTCCTGGGTGGGGGTACAAGGAGGGGGGTTGGCTCCCGTGACAAGTACAGGGGCAGGTTCGGCTTCCTGGTAAGGCCACTCTGGTGGGGTTCAGGCACCACCGTTCCAGAACCCCGCTCTGGTGGGGTTCAGGGACCACCCAACCCCAGGTTAGCCAGTTTTCCTAGAGGACTCTGTTACATATTTCCTTGCACTCAACTGAAATATTGCATTGAAATTACCAGATTATTCCAGGCTGGTCCCTTGTGGGGGCTCTTGCAAGCTGTGCTCATGGTAAGGGCATATGGGGTGCTTACTAAACACCAGCCCCGTTACCTTGTGTCCTTTGATCTTCCCTGTTTAATAGAGGATGAGACTGAAGTTCAGAGAGTCCTGCCACCTGCTCAAGGCCATTCTGGATAACACATGCAAGCCCAGGCTTGATCCCACCATTCAAGGCTCTGCCTCTACGGACCCCTCGGCCTGGTTCAGCCTTGCATGTGGTTTCGTGGCAGCATGAGGGAGCTTATTTATGCAGAAATGAGACTTTCTCCCACAGAGTTAAGTGAGGGCTGGGTTAAAGAAAGCAACACTGGCTTTCCCTGAGAAAGATCTCCATAATCATCTGGCTGGGCTGGGGGGCAGGAAGGCGACAAGCTGACCTTTGGGGGAACCCACCCTCCCAGCACACAGCCCGTGCTCGCTTGCTGGCTCCAAGGCTCATCTCCTGGGAGACGCCAATGAGTCGCAGGCTCCGCCTTCCCTCCCCCCTTCTCCCCCTCTGGGTTCCCCCTGGCCCCAGGCCCCTGGGGAGAGATGGTTCCAGGCTGGCGGAATGAGCCACGAAGCCAGCAGGACAGGGACCACATTGTCACGCTCTGCCACCCGTGCTCCCTTTGGAAAGGACGTTCTAATCCCATTTCATCTGCTTTCCATGGCTGTCAGCTGTTTGCAGGCATTTGGGAGGCAGGTTTCTGAAATCGGAGCCATTGTGAGGCCCCTCCCCCCACGGGCATGTACTCATCCATCCATCACTCTGTCCCTGAGCCCTCTGTCGGCCTGCCAGCCCCCATCCAACGGCGTCCCACCCCCTTCCCAGCTGCCCCACCTTTCCTTCTATTTTTGGCCCTTTGCAGGACTGAGCTGGGATGTATCACCAAGCCCCCTGCAGAGAGGGGATGGACCCCTGGAATCCTTAGGGTTGGAGTTAGTTAAGTTTCAGCTACTTTCTGCAAATAAGGGAGGAGAGAAAGGGGGCCTCAGAGGAGTAAGGAAACCAACTCGTCTTAACTAAATGCATCCTCGACAGGGCAGCCCGAGAGATGCTGCTTATTAAACAAAAGCAAAGGAAAAGAAAGAAAGCACCGTCCCCATCCCCTGGGTGACAAGATACAGAAGCTCAGGCCTGGCTTTTGCAGATCCCTGCCCTCCCTCCTTCCCTCCTGGCCCTGTTATTTTACACTCAACTGCTTGTCTTTTTCCAACCCCGCTTCTCTGCCCAGGAGGCTTCAGGTCTACTCTGCTGCTCACTGGGCCTGGAGAGCCCTTCCCACTTCCCCTGCCTGCTTGGCCCTCGGGGCTCGCACCCATCCCGCCCCAGCGCAGGGTGCACTGCTCCTGAGAGCCCTTCCCAATCGCAGCCCGGCCCGCTTTCCTAGGGGACCCGGTGCTGCATGTTTCTTAGCATTTGATTGAAATATCACCCTGAAATGACAAAATTTATCTTATCTCCCACCTAGATTAGATCGTGAGTCCTTGGTGATGACAGGCTACAAAAACCTGTCCTCGGCATCTCTGAAAGACAGCTTTGAGCTGCTCCTAAGTAAGGAGTCGTGAGAGCCATGTCGGGCGTGGAGGAAGCGCTCGGTGACAGCCACAGGCCCTGCGTCAGCCGGCCTGCGGGTTTTGCTTCTGTTTGGGCTCCTAGAACCGGGCCTGGAGCACGGCACGTGGATACCCGATTAATGTTCAAAGTGTTGACTCCGGAGTGTGGAATCTCATTTTAGACTCTTAGAAGGCAGCAGCAAGAAGATAATCTTAAAACTCACTGAATTTAACGCTCTGCCATTAAAGAGGACGAATTCAAAGCTCCTGGGAGAGAAAATCACTTATCTGAGGCCCTGGGTTGGTCCTGGGCAGAGCTGAGTCTGAGCAGTCCCCGACACCTGCTAGCGGGACGAGGCCCCCTTAGACTAGGAGCTCCTCTTCAGGCATCTCTGAAGATGGGACGCTTGGGCACAATGCTTGGGCACGACACCGCTTGGACACGATGCCTGAGCCTTGACTGGAGTTGGGGGGAGACCAGACACTCCATGGGGTGCTGCCTCTTTCTCCATCCTGTCTCGTTCTTGCTTCTCTGCAGTGAGCCCCAGGGCGGGCTACACCTGCATTGTGGTCACGGGGCCCAGGCTGCCCTTCAGAGCCCAGGCCGTGGGAAAGGAGCAACGCCACCCGCGCATTTCTTTCCTCTGCATCCAAGCTCGCCACCCCACCCCGGGCAGGCACACAGGCCAGCGTTGGGAATTGGTACCGCCTCTCTTGCAGAATGCTCCAAAGGGGACAGAAAGGCAACTTGGATATTCCCCTGGAAGCCTCAGGTAGAAGCAGCACCTCACTGCCCCAGGCTTCTGGGGGTGCCCTTTCCCTTCCCCACCCTCTTCTCCACGTGTTAGTCTGACCAGCTCAGCCCGCACCCCTCTGCTTCCCAGCCCCCTCCATGCCTCCCCGCTGCCTGCCCCGACTCCAAGGCCTGCGCCGGCGCAGGAAGAAGCAACGAGAAAAGAGGCAGTCTACCAAGGGCTTCATTAAACTGGGGCAGGCTGACCAATTGCTTGAAGGGCCACTGTTTGCAATTTTTGGCCCAAAGCGTGAATCAGTCTTTATTTGGTTTGTTGGTTCATTTTCTTTTATCTTCCTGGCTGGGTTACCACACGGCAGCAGACCCTTTTCCTGGAGTGATGGATGTTTCCCTTCGTTCTGGGTGTTTGGGGGTGGGAAAGAGGAATGTTCCAAAATGGTATGAAAGAAGGAAGATGAGAAACTAGCTTTGGAGGAAAGCTAGTTTGTTTTTTTGCAAAAATATCTAAGAAAAACAAGGATATGGAACCACTTTCCCCCTTGGTCCAGCCCTAACTGCCTGAGAGGGGAGGGAGTTGGGGAGCAGAGTCGGAGGCACAGCCTGGTTCCTTCTGGTTTCTTTGAGGGTCTTCAATGAGAAGGGTCGGATTCCAGGCCTCAGTGGAGCCCAGCCCAGGCTGAGGATCCGACCCTGAAGGCCAGGAGCTGGGCAGGGGCAGAGGGGCCCTCCTTCAGTGGGGACAGCTGAGAATGGAGGGGGCGGACGGGGCAGGTGGAGAAGCACGCTCTCCGAGGAAGCGTGGAGAGAAAGGAAAAGTATTCGGATGGGAGACAGGACTTTCACAAGCCCACGCCCCACACAGGGGAGGCAGTCGGCACATATTTGTGGAACGAATGAATGAGTGAACAAATGGCCACAGTCACAGATGTAAACACACTTGTGGGCAGGGAGGGCGAGATGGCTGGCCTCACGCCAAGCCACGGAGGTGGAGGTCTGCAGAGGGGAGGACGGCAGGAGTGGGGGGTCCCAGGATTCAGCAGGAAGACAGAGGCCACCGTCAGGAGGCCATTCTGATTCCAGACCTACTGGGGGGTTTTCTCAGGGGAGCCTCTGGCCAAACTTCTTCTCTGGAGAGCTTTGAGGGAAAAGAGTCAGCCCGCGTCTTCCCAGGACGGTTTGAACAGTCATGTTTTAAGGCAGGCGGAGGTATCCCGTGGGTCCTCTGTGGCTCCCGGCTCTGATCTGGAGCTCCAGGCCATGAGCCGGGCAGGGCGTGGCAGTGCCACCTGCATCCTGTGTCCACCTGGCCGCAGAGGACGCTCCCCGTCCGACTTACCCAGCACAGTGTCTCCAGGGGACAGGGAGCTTTTAGGGGTGGGAAGGGCAGGGTCAGTCCCTGCTCTTTGTGTTTTCCTGAATGACTGACCACCCCCGCCACCACAACCCCCCTCCTGCTGAATTAACCGGCTCTTCTGAAATCATAAATAATTAGTAAGCCCGTCCCCAATGCCACTTAACAGTTTATGTTTTCAAAGCACTTTATGCCCATTAACTAAAAAATTCTTGATGTGCCTCCAAGAGAAAAGGACAATAATAAGAGGGAGGCTGAAAAGATCTCCTGAAGCCATGTCAATCATCCCCTACCCCCGTCTCTGGGCAGGGCTGTCTCAAAGAAGGATGTGGCAAAACAAAAATCACAACAACAAACTATCAAAAACCTGTTTTGAGAAGCCGTCAGGATGTAAATGCCTAAAACGAAACAAAAGGAAGAAATAAAAATGAATCATAACCAGGACAAGCTGTTCTCTGATGAGCTAACCCCAGCACGGGAGCTGGGGAGGCCCCTTGAAATGTGGGTCTGGGAGGGGAGGCCAGTAAAGGCACATGGGAGAGACCTTGAACCAATAAGTAGGTTTCCTCAACTGCAAGTAGGGAAAATGGTAATTTGCTAAGCAAAACCCATTCATTAGCATGTAAATGACACAGTTTTGATACTTCAGAATGTCCCTCTTAATTAGTTCTCCTCCTTTTGCCCAGCCACATTTAAAGCTTTACTTCTGGCTTGGGGCAGAAATGGCCACTCATGCCAACTTGCCTCTCTCCGTGGAAAGGGAGGGCCTGCGATGACCACTCATGCATGCCTAGCTGCCCAAAAAGATCGTCCCGGGAGGCAGCAGTGGGCTGACCCCAAGGCTGCCCAGCCCAAAGGAATCACGAAGCCTCATTCTTTTGTCCTTGATACGTATTTGAGGAAGAACTGTTGTGTCCAACGCAGTGCTGCGAAGTGGAAGGACAATCGAGGCGGCTCCCATCTCTGCCCTCTGGATGGGAAGGCTATTTCTCCCTGAAATCTACAGTCTACCTGTGCTCAAGAATGGCACAGGGGGAGAGTGGGCGAAAGTAATGCAGCCCCTCACCCCCACCCCTTCGCTCACGATTCAGGGAACACGGACCATTCAAGAAGTCTTGGGAAAGTAGTTGGATAGGTAACTCTCAATTTCCTCGTCACTCCTGCCTTTCGCACTAGAAGCCAAGGGAAGCAATGGTAAGAAAAAAGGGAGCTGGGGGCGGAGAGCCTGCTTCCAGTAAGTTCCTACCAGATAGCTTCTCCACAGTCAGTAACTATGAACTCTTGAGAGGAAAACCAGAACGAAATCCACCCACAAAACCCAACCACCTGAAGGGACAGGAGAGTGAACCAAAGCAGGCAGATTCTGGAGAGGAGTTCATGCTTGGAAGAAGGAGATAGCACAACGTGAGTTTCCTGCTTTTTAAGGCTTTTAACATGACGGCTGGTTGAAGTCAGCACAGCACAGGAAGCTAAACCACCAATAACTGACAGTCTTTCTGGTTGGAAGAACCAGAGAATTTGGTGTGACCACAGCAAGTGGAAAATGACTGGTGAACCCAGTAAAGGACAGGGTCAGATAGGAAGTCTCAGATTCTGTATATAGATCTTGTCCAAATTTCTGGCTAACCCAGAAATCCAAATTTCTGGGTAATGCTCAGGGAAGACTGAAGGTAACTCAGGGAAAGATTAAAAAAAACTGAATTAAGATTTGAGCTGTTAAAGTCCCCTTTGGGGAATGGTGAGAACGGGAAAATTCAACTTCCCCAAGTTGAATTCTTGATATTCTCACAAGCAGCAGGGACAACCAAAGCTATATAGGCTGAGCCCCCAGTCTTGGGGTTTGTTCATATGAAACTTAACTCCACAAAGGAGGTCAAGCCTACTTAAAATTAGGCCTAAGAGTCACCCCCAAGAGAACCTCTTTTGTTGCTCAGATGTGGCCTCTCTCTCCAGCCAACATAACAAGCAAACTCACTGCCCTCCCCCCGTCTACGTGGGACATGACTCCCAGGGGTGTGGACCTTCCTGGCAACGTGGGACAGAAATCCGGGAATGAGCTGAGACTCAGCACCAAAGGATTGAGAAAACCTTCTCGACCAAAAGGGGGAAGAGTGAAATGAGACAAAGTCTGAATGGCTGAGAGATTCCAAGCAGAGTTGAGAGGTTATCCTGGAGGTTATTCTCACACATTAAGTAGATATCACCTTGTTATTCAAGATGTAATGGAGGGGCTGGAGGGAACCGCCTGAAAATGTAGAGCTGTGTTCCAATAGCCATGTTTCTTGAACATGATTGTATAATGATATAGCTTTCACACTGTGACTGTGATTGTGAAAACCTTGTGTCTGATGCTCCTTTTATCTACCTTGTCAACAGACGAGTAGAACATATGGAATAAAAATAAATAATAGGGGGAACAAATGTTAAAATAAATTTAGTTTGAAATGCTAGTGATTAATGAAAGGGAGGGGTAACGGGGTATGGTATGTATAAATTTTTTTCTGTTTTCATTTTATTTCTTTTTCTGAATAGATGCAAATGTTCCAAGAAATAATCATAAGGATGAATATGCAACTATGTGATGATATTGTGAATTACTGATTATATATGTAGAACAGAACGATCAAAATAGGAATGTTTGTGTTTGCTTGGTGTTTTTTGGTATTTAAAAAAAAATAATAAAATAATTTTTAAAAAAACCGTAAAAAAAGAAAAAAAAATATTTGAGCTGCTGACAGAGTTTGCAATTTGAATCAAATCAGTTATTTCCTATTAAAACAAAAATAAAATCAACACTCTTTGGAGGATTGTAACAAAACCCAGATTCTCCACAATATAACAATCACAATATCCAGGATACAATCTAAAATAACTGCACATACAAAGAACCAGGAAAATCTGACCTATTCTCAAGAAAAAGACAGTTAACAGAAACTGACTCCAAGATGACTAGATGTTGAAATTAGCAGATGTGGATTTAAAAGCAGCTTTTATAGGTATGTTCAATGAGTTAAAGTGCAATGCGCTTATAGAGAGTGAAAAGTTAGTAATTCTGTTCAGAGAGCTAAAGCTGTATATATAGACCAAATAGAAATTTTACAACTGAGAAAATACAACATATGAAATAAAAAATTCACTGGGTTTAACAGCAGAATGGAACTTGAAAATGTACCTATAAAATGTATTCAACCTGAAAAACAGAGAGAAAAAGACTTTGAAAAGTGACCAGGAACCGTGGTACAATACCAAATGTATAGCAAATGTATAGCATAAGTGTTAGTGCAATCCCAGAAGGAAAAGGGAGAATGGACCTGAAAAAAAATTTGAAGAAATATTGGCTGAAATGTCCTTAAATGTGGTGAAAGACATTTACAGATTCAAGAGTACCAGTGAACTCCAAAAGCAGGATAAATACAAAATGCAGAAACCCAAGCCTAGACACATCATAGCCAAATTTCTGAAAACAAAAGAAAAATTAAAAGGGGACAAAGGATTCCCTGTTCATTTCTCAGCCACCCCTGTTCTGTGCGTTCCAGTAATGGAACAACCAGGAGGCTCTTGGCACAGTTCTATAGATCAATCCACGTGTCTTCTGGAGTCAGCTTCCTGCCCTCACCTCCTGTACTACAAAGGGGACGCTGTGCTACAAACTTCCCAGTCTCTTCTCATTCCTGCTCAGCCATGGGGTATAAGTACTTTTTTCCCCATTGAACACAAAGATCAACTAAAGAGGGAAAAAACCTTATTCCTGGCTTGCCAGAAAGTCAGCAATACATTAGAAAGGGGACCCAGAACCTTCCTCCATGCCCCCCTATACTGTGTCCATGTGCATACTTAGGCTGATTCCCCAAACCAGATGCAGAGGTCTCTACTCCTTTGGGATTCCCTTGTCCTGAAGCTTGACACTTCTGGATTCCAGAAATGAGGGCCCCTTCTGTTTTTAATGGCCGGGACAAGTCTTCCTAGCTCAGGAAGGGAAGTAACAGACTCGGTCTTTTTCCTCTTCTTCCTCACAGTTCAGTGTTTGAGAGAGGCAGGGTTTGCTGAGACCTAAACCCTGGGGGTGGAGTGGCTTGCAAGGGACAGTGTTCAGTAACTCAGGCTTGAGCAAAGGAGGGGCGATCCTTTCTTCCCGTGCTTCAACAACCCTTCCAATGGGACAAGGGCCCATAGGGTCCACAGAGAAAGCAGCTACTTCAGGGGATCTGCCAGGTCTAGGGTGGCCAAATATGAATGCTCAGAGGCCCCGTGCATGTGTGACTACCACTCCAGCAGGGTGAGGGGCTGGATCTAGTTTTCAGCTTTGGGGACCCTGAACTCCAAAGTTCTCAGCTTGGAATTCAAGAGTCTTGACCACTTGGCCCTTCCTTGTCAGCCACAGGAGAAGCAGGAGGAGCCCAACATACTCCCCTCCACCCATTCTGCACACTTAGTCGTCCCATCCCCAGGCCTCTGCCCTCACAGCGCCTGCTGCCTGAGCCTACATCTCTACATCCCAACGGCCATACATCCTTCTATTCCCAGCTAAAATGCTCCATCTTCCCCAAATCCTTCCTGATTCCCCAAAGGGAAAGACATCTCTCCTTGAGTTGATCATGGCTTCCTACTTAAATTAGGATTTATTTAACATACATGTATCATGAATTATATGCCACAAGCTGTTCTAAGAGCTTTACATGTTAACTCGTTTAATCCTCAAAACAGCTAAATGAAGTAGAACAATCATCTCCAATTTAAGGACAGGGAAACTGAGGCTCAGAGAGGTTAAGTTACTTGTCCACAACTATGGGGCAGTCTGGCACTCGGTTACCAGCTCTCACCTCCCACCTTGGCTCCTCCCTGCTCTCTAAGCTGCTTGAAGCCTCATCAGTTGGTTGAATGGAAGAATGGGGAGTCCCAGCTTTCTAACCACAAGCTGAAAGGAAACAGAAAAGTAGGAGAGGGGAGGTCTTCCCACCGTCTTCAGACCCAGAGAGGTTGAGTGGAGAGACTGGGGAGATGCCACCCACTCTAACTCAATTCAGTTCTCTCTGTACTCTGCAACAGCAGGGATGGGCAGGGAGGGCCCATCCCTTACTCAGTTGCTGGGCTGTCCTTTAGGCTACCCCCATCTAGTCTAACTCCAGGACTCTGACCCCACCAGGTTCAACTCCACTGTCCCTCATTCCCACCCCAGACCCCGACTCACTGAGCTCCCTTCCCCTGCAGCCCAGGCATAGATAAACGGCCATTACACCGTGGCTATCCAGGTGGATACACACCGGGTAGAAACTGCCCTTAAATAAGTGATGACTTCCCACAACAGCTCTCCTTCGCTTGTCCTCTGGAGAACTGTGTTTTGTTTATTTAAAGGGGTGATTCCTTTTCATGTTCTCTCCCCTGGATCAAAGATGGCACCGCAGACAGACTCTTAACAAAGCAGAGCTGCTGGGCTCCTTCTCCAGGAAGAGGGCTGTGCGGGACCACGCAGGCCCCATGCCCCTTCTCACAGGCTCCCTGCTGGGCTGGGCAGGGCCAGGGGCGAGGGCTGCCCTCTGAGGGAGAGAACCAGGGTTCAAAATAGGCTGGCATGAGGCAACTAGTTTCCGCTCCGTGAACAGCTGATGCACTGATGGTGCACATTTCAGGAAGCCTCTGCCCTCCAGGAACCCTATCTTAAGATGCCAGCAGCAGCAAATGAAATCTAGTCTTCTCAAACTTCCATGGACATACACGTCACCTGGGGATCTTGTTAAAATGCAGATTCTGGGTCGGCAGGTCTGGACCGGACCTGAGACTCTGCATTTCTCGCCACTCCAGGTGGTGGGGACGCTGCTGGCCCAAGGTCAGCCATTAGTCACACTGGCAGTGGAGCACTTGAAAGCCCCAGAAATGCTCAATGTGGGGAAGGAGCAGCCATGACAACTGTTAAACAATTACGTATTTATTGGGCACACACTATGTCCCAGGCACCCCCACCACTGCGGCGGCACCACAGGAGAATCTATCCAGGACAGCAAAGGGATTTTTTTAATCTCCCTCACAAGGACATAGGAGAACATTTCTGAGCAAAATGCAGCACTGTCCCATTTCACAGATGGGGTGTCAGGCTCCAGTGCTTGGGGATCTTGCCAAGGTCCCGCAGCCAGCAGGCAGCGGGGACAGGATCGAGCCAAGGCATGCTTCGAAGCAGTGAGATGCTGTGCACAGCCTCTATGGGATACAGGGACAGGGGCCTTGAAAGCGGCGCATGCCAGACAGGCGCAGACAAGGGGGCACCGGGGGCGCGAAGCTGAATTCCAGACCCAGCCTGTCCCACCCTGCCGGGACGATCAGCCCGATCTCCTGGACAAGAGGTGACCTTTACAGAGACGTGACTGTGTTTGCTCACAGCTCATCACCCCAGCTTTTCCCCTGGGCCCTTGCCTCCTCAGCCCTGGGACAGGTGGCAGGAGAGCAGGCCCCTAGAAGGCTGGACCCTCTGCTTCTACAGACCCGGACCCCGAGGCCGGGAGTGGGGAGAGAACCCTCCAATATCTGCCCCGTGGGCAGGGCCGGCTTCCCGGGCAGGCGACGTGTGCAGCCACGCAGGGCCCCCCGCTTTGGTTAATGCTCTGCTCCTACCGTCTTGAAAGTCTTAATCATTTGTAAGCGAGGGGCCCCGCGTGTTCATATTGCACTGGTCCCTGTGAGTGACGTCACGGGCTTTGCCAGCAGGTCAGAGGATGTTCCAGGGCCAGACCCCACTCAGAGCTGCCCCCCTTGCCCAGGGGCTGAGCAGCTCACAGCTCGAGCGAGCCATGGTGGAAGGGGCCGGCCGCGGTGAACCCACACCTCCACGGAGCCCGCAGGGCTGGATCACACGGAAACTTGGGGTGGGAGGCTGGGCCATGACTGCCTGGGGAAGGCCGGGAGCAGACCCCAGGCTCTTGTCTGCTGGTGACAGACAGAGGGCTTGCCGGGACGGGGGAGGGGGCAAGCGGGCCAGCTGTCACCAGGACCTTGGCCTCTTCTCCAGGGAAACCGCCACCCAACAATGCCCACACCCCAAGGGCCAGGCAGATGCAGGGCACTCAGCTGTGCCAGCCTGTTCCAGGGTCTCGGCACAGTTTGAGCCAAGCCCTTGGCTTTGGAGACCGGCCAGAGGAGAAGGACAGAGCCAAGCAGGGCTGATTTGGAAGCTCTGGTCTGGCCCGGAAGTCCTGGCACAGAGGGGAGCCCCCACCTCCCCGCCCCACGGCTCCTCCCACCTCCCGGATTAGTTACTCAGGCCTGGCGGAGGAAGCAAAGCCAGGCATTCATTGCTCAGGGGCCACCGTCCCCTGGGAGACAGGTGCTGACCTCGGGCAGGGCTGGGGAAGGATGGAGGACAGAGCATGAGAGTGGGAGAGAGCCTTTAGTGGGCCCAGCGCTTCCAGAAGGACAGGGATGGGTGCGGGGGGGGTGGGGGGTGGGGTGCTCCTGACATTGGGGCATGGGCCCCACAGCATCCTCTGATCTTCCCAGGAGCCTGACACCATACTACGAGGATGGAGGGGCAGCGTCCAGCCTACCTGGGTGTTCTCTCAGCCTGGTGGCCCCTTCTCCATCCGAGCCAGCCTGGGCCCCACCAACAGAGCTGACCGCTGGCTGGGGGACGCGATGGTCAGTGCCCACCACCGTAAGCGTCTTACTGGCCCTTTTTTCGGTTGAAAGAATTGTCACACTCCCACACCCAAACTTACGGGGGTTGTTGTGCGGATTTCAATGAGTCAATAAATGGGCGGCACTTAGCATGGAGCCAGGCAGGGGGTGAGTGTCACACACGAGGTGGATGCTACTGCCCTTCCTCCAGTCTAAGATGCACCTTAATTTTCCCATTTCTACATCTCTGAAGTCAGAATGCCTCTTATTTAAATGAAATAACAGCACTGTTTCTTTCTTCGAGACGCATAAGACTATGACAGACCTTACAACTGATGCTCTTACGTTCAATGAAAATGGGATAATGATGTGATGATGACGGCGATGACTGCACAAACTTGATTGTGTCTTTCAGCACTGCCTCCTCCCAAGCGAGTGGGGCCCTGGGTGCTAAGAGCATCGTGTGGAAACAGGATTAGGGCTCCGAGTTGGCTGGAGAGGAGCAGGGTGCTGGGGTCCCCAGGGAAGGTTATTTCTGGGGGGTGAAGGTAGAGGCAGAGGCCATGCCCGGGATACTGTGTCCTAAGCACGGGTGGGTGGAGGTGGGACAGGGCCTCTGCAGACGCCCCCGTGAATCACCCTGTAATTCCCACGTGCCAGGCACCCCGAACACCATCTCAGACACGTGTTCAACAACCCTGTGGGCGGGAGGGGCTTTGTCGTTAGTTTTAAATCCACATTTAACAGACAAGGACACTGAATTTGGCCAAGGGCAGTTGCCTATAAATGGTAGGGCTTGGCCAAGTTATGGGCCGGCGTGGGGAAATGTGGCCTCAGCGAGTGTTCAGAGGGGGAGCAGGAGAGGCCAGGACACCCCCGGGAGGGGACCCTGGCTTCCGGCACTGCCCCGTGGCTGAGAACACAGGCTTTGGATCCCTCTGCCTGGTCTGTCCGAGCCCACCGCCTACCAGCCACGTGACCTTGGGCAAGTTTCTTAACCACTTTGTGCCTCAGTTTCCTAAACCATATATGGCAGAGAAGGAAGGCTTCTTGTAGGGTTGTGGAGAGGTGAGAGGCGGCAATCCAGGTGGAGCACTTAGAACGATGCCCAGCAGAGAGCAGAGCCTCCATTGGTGGGAACTCCTGTTATTTTCACACCCTGAGTTTCAGGGGATTCCAAAAGCCAATTATCTGGGGTATGAGCTCAGGCTTCCTGACCCTGTTCACAGGCTTTGTGTGTCCGGGGCTAAGAGATGGGGTAGCAGAGGGGAGCATGAATTGAAGGTCTGGGCGGAACCCAGGGAGCTCATCCCTAACCCAGCAGGCTGTTCTGGGTGTTGGAAAGCGGGAGCGAGGGAGAAGGAAAGTGGTATCTGTGCTGCTCTGGGGCCATACCGAGGCCCATCCCTCCTGCCTCCCTGATTTCTTAGCCTGCAAAGGGGTGTTCAAACCCACCGTGCTCTGGAGAGACCCTGGGGCCTCTAGGAGGAAGGTTGGTCCCCCTTCAAACACACACCCCAGCGGGAGTTCTCAATCCTTCTCATGGCAAAGGCCGATGGCTGCAGCATGGCTGGGCCATATAGGTCCAGTTGGAGCCAGCTTATCTGGCTTGTGGTCCCAGCTGTTCGGCAGCTCTCCCACCTCCCAATTCTGCTGATGTGACCCTCCCCATAGCTCACATTCCTGCATGGGGGGTAGTGTCGAGAAGGAGGGGTCAGAGACATCACAGGCCTTCCAGCAGTCCAGTCTGCTTCTCAGCTGAGCTGGAAACCAAGGGTCAACAGCTGCAGTGATGAGGTGGAACAAGGAGGTGGGAAACCCCAAGCTCCCAGGCTCTGGCCTGGGACACTTCACCTGCCTCTCTGGGCCTCACTGTCCTTCTCTGTAAAATAAGGGGGCCCTTTGTAATCGGGCATGGTTCTCAGGGTTCCCTGAGGTTTTTAGCTCACCTACTGGCCCTGGAGCCAGAGGAGGGGTATTGGTGGTAGTGGTGGTGGTGGTGTGGGGGGGGGAACTGTGTCCCTCAAACAGACACATTTGGGTCCTAGCTACCGGCACATATGAATGCCACCTTAATGTGAAATAAGGTCCTTGCAGATGTCATCAAGCTAAGGTGAGAACATACTGGAATAGGGAGGGCCCTAAATCCAATGACTGGCGTCCTTAGAAGGAGAGGAACTTTGCCCAAAAACATGGACAAGGAAGAAGGCACATGAAGATGGAGGCAGAGATGGAACGCTAAGGACTGCTGGGGGTGCCAGAAGCTGAGAAGCAGCAAGGAGGAAGGATGCTCCCTTAGAGCCTCCCGAGAGTGCTTGGCCCTGAGGACGCCTGAATCTCCAGTGCCCAAGCTCAAGACCTGTGAGAGGATGAGCATCTGTTGTCTGTAGCCACCGGTCTGGGGTAATGTGCTACCCTGCACTAGGGAACTAATCCTCAGGGTCATGGGAGAAAGATCAACCCCAAATGCTGGGGGCAGGGTCGAAGACTCACCACTTTGGTTTGCAGCTCCTCTCCTGAGGTCTCACAGCTTCTAGGAGCTGCTAGCACCGAGTGTGCATGTCTTCCTAAGGGGAAGCATCCTGGAGCCAGGGGCCTCGTTTAAGGAAGCCCCGCTGTGTGGCCAGGCAGAGGGCGTGTATTTGCTGCTTGGTAACAGTAACGCTGAAAACCAAGACTTCAGCATGCACGGCACCTGCCCGGTGAAGCCTTCTCAGGCCACCTGCACTCCCAGATCACGGGCTACCTGCACTCAGCACCTCCCACACGGCCCTACCTTACTGACCATCACCTGACACCCTCACCTGTGAGCGATTTTGGTGCAGGCATCTGCCTTAGCCTTTGCTGCATCCACGCACTGGGACTGGTGCACAGTAGGTGCTTAGGGACCGCTGGCTTAGCAAGTAGAGATGCGTGGAATTTGTTATCCATCAACACATGGGAGCTTCGAGCCAAAGTGGCTTCAGCTGGTGAAAACTTCACTCCTGGCCCTACCTCTCCCAGGAACGTGGCTCCTGGGCTGGGCTATTATTTTCATTTTCATTTTCTTTTAAGGAAAGACATCAGAAGCAAAATCTTCTGCTGGTGAGAGAGGAGAGAGGGACGAGGGTGGTCGCATGCCTCCCCTGGGTGAGGCAGCAGGTTAAGTCTGAGTCTCATCTTGGTTGGCCTTCACCTGTCCTCTGCCTCAAAAGCAGGACCAGGGAGTCCAGACAGGCAGAAGTGGCTCTGCTCGGCCCCCTCTGGCACCCTCACCGGCCCCAAGCACCTGCTCCTACAACCTCTAGGCCAGTCCTTCTCAAAGTGGGGTGTACCTGGAAGCCTGTGAGAAATACAAGTTCTCAGGCCCTTCCCCAGACTATTGAAATCAGAAGCTCTGGGGTGGGGGTGCCCAGGAACCTGCATTCTAACAAGTCCTCCAGGGGATTCTGATGCAGGCTCGAATGTGAGGTGTGCAACTCCAGGCCACCTTGCCACCTTCACCATGAAGCAGGCGGTACCTGGACTCCAACAAGGTGGAGCCCTGAGGCCCCAGATGGAAGGGAGTCCTCTCATCTGACCTCCTCCAATCCCCAGGTGCCCGAGGGCTCAGCACGGTGACAAGTCCTCCCTTCTCCCCACCTGCCAGCTTCGAGGAGGCTCCTCTTTGCTTTGGCTTGGATGCTTGGCCTGGCCTCCAAGAATCCAGGGCCGCTTGGGCATGTCCACCACACGGGCCAAGGAGAAGTTGGAGTCAGAGGCCTGCCCCCTGCACCCCGGGGCCAAACATTCCAAGATCCTGGAGACACAATATGTTCTAACATTCCAGGCGAGGTGGCAGGCGGGGGGTGCGGACAATAGGCCTTGTGTTTCCCCCCACGCCTTCCTGAGCTGTTGTTCTCGAACGCAGGGCTCTACGGGGGAGGTCGAAGCATCATAATCTCGAATGTCCACCCAGCTGCCCAGGCTTGCCCCTGCCACAAGATCCAGGCTGTGGCCAGGGAGCCCCTTGTCACGCCCTTGCTCCCCCCCCACGGTGCTAATGAGTGGTCCTATTTCCTATTCGTCTCCAGTACCTTCTCACTCTCCATCTGCTGAGCCCTTGGGAGGGAGGGGTTCATTGCCACACCTGTCCTCTCCCCCGTTCCCACGACCTGGCCTCTGACTTCACGGGGCAAGGGGAGCAGGCAGCGGACAGAGCTCTCCAGCCACCCTACGCCACAGCCAGCAGTGTCTCCTCTCGCCCTGGCTGATTTCTCTTCATTAGTGCAATCACATCAACGCTGACAGCAGAGTATTTATTACTGTTCCGACGACAACCATTTTTCACCCAGTGATGCGCAGACTGATAATGAGCCGGGAGCAGAACTAATGAGGCCCCCCCTCGGCCCTCCTCGGCCCGCCCGCCAACCCGCCTGCTGCCCCCGGACAGGGAGGGCAAGGGTCACTGGGCTGAGCCGGGCAAACCATCCAGACCCAGGATCACGTCCCCCTCGCGGGGAGACTTCAAGGTTGGCAGCGCGATAAGGCGCAGCCTGGGCACGGACTGGGGGCAGTGGCACGTCCTCCCTTCCAGGGTCTAGGTCTTGAGCCAGTTCAGCCAGAGACAAACAGCAGTGAGGGGGGTGGTAGTGCCCCGATGGGGGCCTGGAAGGCTCGATGCTTTGGGATCTGATTCTGGATGAGAACCTCCAAAGGAACTGGGAGGAGGCGGCTGAAACCAATCAGGCAGCTCAGGTACGGGTGGATGAGCAAGCCAAGGCGCTTGGAGCGGGGACACGGACACAGGAAGGCCCTGCTTTGCCAGAGGGGGGTCCTCTGGGGCCCTCAGCTCTTGCAGAAGGCGTCGACCCTTCATGCAAAAGACCCCAGTGCAGGGGACAGGGTGGCACAGAGCCCACTGCTCCTCCCTCAGGATCCTCCAGGCTCTCACCCCTTACTCTCCTTCCGATGCAATTCCACTGGTGGTATTGGCACCCGGTTGAAATTAAAAGGAGTAAGGGGAGAAGGTCCGGGGAGAGGCTAGAAGATGGGGTCTCTGACGGTATGGAGACGACAGAGTAGACCGGTCGAAGCTGAGGGAAGTCCCTGTAAATGCCACCTAAGCAAGCAGCAGGCCACGTGGGGAGGGGCCAGCCGCCCTGCCCTCTGAAGGCCTCGGGGGACCTGTCACGGAGGAGGGGCTGGCCGGCCAGGGACAGATATGTTTGGGGTGCAGCTGCTTTAGAAGGTAGGTAAGCATCCAAAACATTATTCAACAGTTCAAATACAAATGGTTAAAATATGTATGTAAATAACATAAAATGGTGCAGCTGCTGTGTTAAACAGTTTGGCAGTTTTGCAAAAAGTTAAATATAGAGTTACCATATGACCTAGCAATTCCACTCCTAGGTATATCCCCCAAATCACTGAAAATGGGGACTCAAACGGGTACCTGTACCCCAATGTTCACAGCAGCATGATTCACAATAGCCAAAAAGTAGAAACAAGCCAACTGTCCATCAAATGACGAGCAGATAACCAGAGGTTATCCACGCGGACGGATCCATGCAATCAAATACTACTATTCAGCCATAAACAGGAATGAAGTGGTGGCCCATGCTGCAACATGGATGAATTCTGAAAACATTATGCTGAGTGAAAGAAGGCAGACACAAAAGGCCACACATTGTATGATTCCATTTGGATGCTGTATGATTCCATTTGGACGAAATGTCCAGAATAGGCAGCACCACTGCGACAGAAGAGGACTAGAGGTTACAGGGGCTGGGGGCGGGGTGGGTGGTATGGGGAGGGGCTGCTCAGTGGACATGAGTTTCCTTTGTGGGTGATCAGACGTGTTGGAACCAGACAGAACAACACTGTGAATGTGCCAAAAGTCCACTGACTTGTACACTTGAGAATGGTTAATTTTTGGTTATGTGAATTTTATCTCAATAAATAATTTATTTATGTATATGCGTGAATGAATATGCATTCACCCATCTGTCTGTCCATCTTAGCATCTACCTGTCTAGCTATCCTCTTAGACCCTTACATACGTGGCCCACAAGATCATCCGTGAAGCCATGGGACATTTGGTATACATCTTCCAGCAACATCAGCTGGCTCTAAAATATACGTTTTGTGTTAAAATAGGATTCAGGTAGATTATGGAGTAGAACGTAAAATCTCACATATATGAAAAATAAAATGTACAAATGGAAAAGGTCATGTGGTCAGCACACAATGCTAGGCTGCATAGCCAGGTGCCTGGGGCCTGTGCCCATTCTCCTTAGCCCTGTGCGGAATCAGGGGGGACATCCAGAGCAGGCTCCAGATTCTCCTACAGAGAGGAGAGGCCCCCTCAGGGTGCATCCCCCCCCAGAGCCCCCCCCCCCGAGGCTGGGAGAAATCCCGTGGTCAGACGGGGCAGCTCCCAAATCCCCTGGCCCCACCCTAGCAAAGCCGAGTGGTGAGCAGTTCTTGGATGTGGGTATCTCAACCAGATCATAAAATAGTAGCCTGGGACTCAGCATGCTCACGTTCATGCTCTCTTTCCTACCAGTCAAGCAAGCTGGATAAGTTACTTAGTCTTTTTGAATTCAATGCTAATAATATTAATAACGTTAATACTCTCTGGCCTATCTTCTTCATAGGCTAGGGGTGGATAGCAAATAAATGCTGTGAAACCTCCCTTCAAAAAGTTGAGGTTTCATGGAAGGATCCAGTAAAAACATTCACTTGATAATAGTTTAGTATGTAGTTTCTCTATGGCATATTTGCTTTTTTTTTGCATGGGCAGGCACCGGAAATCGAACCTGGATCCCCAGTATGGCAGGCGAGAACTCTGCCTGCTGAGCCACCGTGGCCCACCCCATATTTGCATTTTAAGCTGGAGATAGAGAATGTCATAACCAAAGAAATAAATCTCTAACAGCAGATGTTTTGATGCCAGTGGCAGGGCTGTAAAAGTCAATGGGACAGAAGGGTCTGGGGCCAGGGCACATGCCTAGCTGCAAGCCCAAAGCTGACCTCACTTCCCCAAGACCAGGAGGAGGATAAAAAGGACGATGGCAATCGTCACTGAGCACCAGCCTAAGAGCTCAGCTTATTTCACCCCGCCACAACTGCAGGAAGTATGTACCTGTTATCCCCGTTGCACAGAAGAGAGAACTGAGGCACAGAGGGGCTGTGTAATTCAGCCATGGTCACCTAAACAGTAAGTGACAGAAGTAGGATTTGAGCCCAGGGAGTCGTGCATTTTCAGGGTCCGAAGCAGAGATGGGGACTCAGTTCCAGAATCTGATTTGACTCAGGGTATGTGGCACCCTCACACAACAGCTGCCTCACCCATTTGCATCGCCAGCAAGGGCCCGGGGGGATATTTCCAGAGTCCCTGCTCCAGGAGGCACTTACAAGTCACCCCTGCCCACCCCAGAAGGAGAATTCCCTGAACGGGTCACATTATGGCAAATCATATTTCCTTCCCTTTAGATTATCACATCATCAAAATTTCATCACCCCTCTGGGTCACTAATAGCTTCCTATGTGGCATCAAACTTTAATCGCCTTTCTTTCTCTTCTCTGCCCCTGCCCTGTTCAGTTTAGAAGACTCTGCCACGGCTCTGTCGCTGACAGTCCAGTCAGGAGCCCTGCAGTGGCCTTAAGGAGACAACCCCAACCGCTGTGGGACACCCCAGCCCCAGGGAAGGGGGGGGGGCGTACAGGAGAAGAGTGGGGAAGGGGTTTCCCCTCCTGCCTTCTCGCATTCTGCCAACTTAGAGCCAGTGAGGACACAGCAGGGGAGGGCAAGAGCCAGAGGACTGGCAGGAGGAAGAGGAATGCAGGGCTCCTTCCAAATTCTATAGCCAGGTCCTCCGGCAGCATACCTGTCTGGGTTTTCTGTTTGGGAAGATACCAGTGGAGGATGCCGAGCAGCCAGGGGCAGTGGGAAGAGAGCAGGTGTCGGGGTGCAGAGCCCTGAGTTCAAATTCTGACTCTGACTTCCTTCCTAGCTATCGGGCTTAGGGGAGTTAATCTCTCCGAGCATTAGTTTATCCCCATGTTAGATGCAGACATTGGAATGCCCCTAGTAGACCCAAATACCTACACCTGTGCACCAGGTGTGAGTTTCCTGCCTCTAGATGTAGCCCTAGGATGGGGAGAAAAGACCAAAAGATTCTAAACTGGGGAAGAAGCCAAAGAAAGTGGCGGAAAGGAGATAATGCGGGTGAAATGTAGAATAAAGATGCCAGGGAAGAAAATGCAAAAACTAAATGCAACTCAAGATCTCATCTTAAGACGATTTGGAGGTGTAAACATGGGAGTACAAATAGAGCTAAATTAGTTTATTAAGTGCTTACGATAAGCCGGGCTGGGTGCTGAGTGCTCTGCTGGCGCGATCTCATTTCCTCCTGGCAGAGCGCTCCTTGCTTTACAGACAAGGATGTGGGTTGAGAATGTTAAGTGACTCAGTACAAAGCGGCCCAGTTAGTGAGTGGCAGAGGCAGAATCTGAACCCATGTCAGCCTGATTCCAGGCCCCGACTGCTCCAAGCACACTTCTTACCAGCTTAAAGACAAAAACAAAGCGCAGGGAAGTCACAGCACAGGCTGTGGGCGGACCCAGACTGAGTGCTTTTAGGAACACGCCCTGCGTTATGTCAGATCATTCTCTGTATGAAATGCGCTTTCGGAGACCACATGCCATCTCTGTGGGTACAGGGGAATGCTAGGCTCCCTGGGGCACCTCGAGATCTGCCCATCCGGAAGCCTGTGCTTCCCAGCTCCCTGATCGGTGGGAGTGACCACATGATCGGTCCTGGCCAATGGGCTGCGAGAGGAAGTGAACGCTGGGGGGAGGCATCTGATTGCTGATTTTATCTCCTCTGCAGTGTTCATCAAGGACCCCATGTATTTCACACCATGCAGCCACGCAGGGACAGGCATCCCCCCTCAAACTCCTCACCCGAATGCCCAATTTCCTCTACTACTAGGGGCTCAGTAAGCCCCACCCCAGGCCAGGCCTGCTAGAGCAGCATCTCCTGTGGGGCCAGGGTCCAGAGGAGCAGAACAGGTGGATGAGGAAGCCAAGGCCCACCCTACTGGACAGAAGCCCGGGCTGGAACCCTGGAGGCAGGGCCCCAGGCCTGGGGGTGCTCTGCACAGTGGGGGCTCCACAGCGGGTAGGGGGAGGTCTATGGGTGTGACGAGGAGACCAAAGGCATCTGCCAGCAGAGAATCAGCCTGACAGTGGGTGAGTGGACAGAGCAGAAGCTGCAGACGTAGGCAGGGACCAGATCACATAGGGCTTTATGCCTCAAGCATTCATTCATTCATTCATTCACCAACTATCTGTTGTGCTTCTTCTATATCCTTCTACCAGGCCCTGCCCAAGCAGCTGGGGATTGAGCAGTGAATAAACTAAAGCGCCCGCCCTCATGCGAGAGAGATCAACAGCGAACAAAGTAGCAACTAAATATGGGTAAATGGATGGAGCTGAGCAATATGGAGAAAGTAAAGCAGGGCAAAGAGGAGGGAGAAGTTACACGCCACCTTATAGGGTGTTCTGGCACCAACAGGCCACAGGAGGGGACCTTGACCGTGGGAAAGGCAGGAACCCTAAGGGAAAGGTCCAGGATAAGTGCGGGATGGGTGAGCTCAGGCAATTGGAGTGGCCGGGCGGGAGGGAGTGAAGGGACAGGTGAGATGAGGTCAGACGATGGGCTGCATGTGGCCAGAGGAAGGGTGAGGGTTAGGTGGGTCCTGGAAGGCCCTGGGGCCCACACTTTACCAGCACTGATCATAACTGAGAGCATTTTAAAAGTAAAGTGGATAATCTCATTTAATCAGCGACAGAAAACCCCATTTTACAGGTAAGAAGACAGAGGCTGGGCTGGGCGTCACTCAGGAGTGCAGGCAGGATTCAGAGGAGCCAGAGACCACCAAGAGCTGCCCGGACATGCTGGTGCCCCCAACATCTGCAGCAGAAGCACCCCACAGGGTCCCCCGGTTCAACAAGGGGCCTTCAGGTCAGGACCTCAGGCCCTGGGGTCTGAGGTGACAAACTCTCCAGCCCTTCCCTTTCCCCAAGGACCCTGATTAGCCCTGCAGGGTCCCTCGCTCAGTGTGGTTCACTGGCCCTGTTCGGCGGTGTGGGCAGCTAGGGTGTGGGACGCGGGACACAGGAGAGGGTGATGGGAGGGGGGCGGAGAAGCAACTGGGATGTCTCAGCAACACAACTTGTTTTCCTTTCCATTACAGGCAGTGGGGCTGCTGCCGGCAGTCGCTGCTGGCCCATTTGTTGCTGTTGGCATCCCAAGGCCCAAATTACGATGACTAATTCCCACCACTTTAGGCAGCTCCAGGGCCGTCTGTAGCAACGTGCTCCGGGGGGAGCCGGGGGTGGAAATCCCGCAGGCAGCACAATAACACCCAAACATGAATCCCAACTCAGTGTCCTGACTCCCCTGGGCCACTGGGGGTGCGGACTGATGAGAAGGGGGCTCCTGCCATTCCGTGGACCCCTCAACCACAGCCAAATCCTAGGATGAAAAACCACAGGGAGGCTTAACTGTCTAACGACCCTGACTGTCTTGTGAGGTAGTGAGCAGTCTGTCCCGAGGACTATGCAAGCAGAGACCAGATGGCTGTGAATTTTAGGTTCATAGGCAGAAGACAGCACTAGATGACTTTTATTGTCTCTTTCCAGTCAAACTCAATGCTTCGCCCTCGTCCTTCGGACAGAGACCACGTCCATTCGACCTCACTCTTTAGCTTACAGCCCAACGGCGTCCTGTGGTACAAAGTCAAATGCATCCCAATATGCAGCTTAACACGTCATTTTAAAGTCGGCTGTTCAGGCGCTGTTTAAACAGAGGGCTGCTGTAGAGGATTTGGCCTCTTTCCCAGCCTCCCTTCCCCGATGAAGCAAGGCTCCTGGCCCCTACTCTGGCCTTCTAGTAGAGGACATAAGGGAGAGGCGGTCGATAAATATTTGCTGAACAAACGCCTGCAAGGGAAGGTTTTGGAGGCAGGTACTGGGGCTGCCAGCACGTTTCTGCCTCTGGGTGGGGGTCCTCACTGATTAGGTGGGGGCAATTCTCTGCAGCCAATGGAAGCCCAAACTGTGTCATTCATCGGACCCCACCCGGAATATTCCAGAGTCCAGAGCTGAAGCCAAAGTGTGCACAAGGTGAGGGAGAGAGGGGCACAGGGCAGAGACGTGCCTCTCGGGCCCTGGGAGAAGGCGAGGTGGAGAGCTGAGCCACCTCTCGTCCCCGCCTTGCGGGGGGGCTTTTGACACAAATAGCTCAGCCCCAGGCAAACCCGACACTGGGCCTTGTGGTAATTAGCAAGAGGCCCTGATCAATAAGTTATTTTTTGCTGTCAGTAATTAATAATTACAGCTTAGCCACACCATGTAATTAAACTTGCATCCCGCTCCCTCGCGTGCTGTTTGGCTTTTATTGTGATTAGCTCCCAGCACTAAACTTTCTCCCTCTGCAGCCCTTCAGGAGCCTCCAGAGCTGCGTTTCTAATCCTCCTTCTGGGTTTTCCCGCTTCCTCATTCGCTCCCCAACTCAGGCTCCCTTTTGTTCCTTCACCAGTCACGGTTCCCTTGAAAGAACCTTCTGGACCAGCTGGCTAGACTGCTACCGCCCTCCTTTCAGCCCCTTGGCCTCGCCAGGCCGCCCGCCAGCAGTAACCAGGCTTCGCGGCCCGGAAAAGTCCCAGGAGGCACTTGTTAAAACGCACCTTCCAGGCTTACCCAGACCTTTGTGATCGCACTCTCTGGGAGAGGAGCCCAAGAATCAGCATTGCTCTGAAGCTCCCCGGGCACTGAGCTCAGGGCCATTCTTGAGACATGGTGATGTAGCCATTGAAAGAAGTTAAAGAAGGATCTGGGTTGAAGGAAAGGAGCTCAGGGCCCTCTTGGTGGGTGGCAGGGAACCAGTCCTGATGTCCCTTGGCTAACAGTGTGAAAACAATATAACAATAGGACTACCAACGAATAGCATTTACTAAGCACCTTTTTTGTGCCACCCATCAGGCTGGGCCTCTCTGTGAAATATCTCCAGTCCCCGGATAAACCAAGCAAGGCAGAACTTACTATTCCCAAGGTACAGAAGAGGAAACTGAGGTTCTAAGAGGTTAAGAGAGTTGCTAAAGGCCTCTTCGCAGCCAAGTAGCAAAGCTAGATCATGAGAGCCCAGTTCTGTCTGCTGCCAAGGTCAACACCCTTTCTACATCATTGCACTTGGTTTTGGGAACGAGTTTGAAACATGTGACGTTAGGTTGAGGGGAAATGGTAAAACGGCAGCCTTCAGTGTAACCAGGTAAAGTTGCCCAGGTCCAGAACCTAAAAAAGACCAGGCTAAATCTAAGTAAATTCTGGTGGTGGCCAATGCCAGGCTTGTCTCCTGGGAGGAATACCCACTCTGTCCCTCATGCTGGGTCAGCATGGCTGGAGAATGAGGGAGGGGCTCAGCAGTGGTAAACAGCGTCAGAGGCAGGGCTTTCTCGACCATCCCAAAAGTTAACAGCAGGGCCTCAGACACAAAGGAGAAGCTGCTCTCTAAACCCTAAAATCGGATAAGAAAGGACCCCCGTGTCCTGGTCCCCTCCTTGCCCCCGCCTCCCCAACACATAAATGCAGCACTGCCCCCAAGCCCCGGCCAAGAGACCAAGTTCCCAGAATCCTTTGTAAGGAGATTTGCTGCCACCCGGGAGACAAATGGAAGGAGAGTGCCTGATGCTGGAAAACACTCTTGGAGCCAGAGAACGCAAACGGAGCAGCAGGGGACCTGGACAGCCCGACACTCAAAAAGACAGCAAACAAGAGCAGGAGAGAGAGTGAATCAATCAGACAGCTTCACTGCTTCTGACAGCAGCAGCGCAGGGAGGGGAGGCGGCCAGGCTTTAACTGCAGCAGGACAGTAGATGGTTGGCTTCAGGTGGATGGGACAGGCATGGAGGTTGGACATGGAGGGGTCATGACCTTGCAGGAAGGGCCCACAGGTGGCCTGGGAGTTCCATATGGGATGAGAAATTGCAAGCCACCTGCCCAGAGAAATCATAGCCCAAGTCTGGTCAGTAATGAAGTTAGAAGGGCCCAGGCAGAGGGTGAGACTCCATGGAGCCTTCCCTGTCTCCTGATGACCCCGTGGGCTGCAGCTCGGGGAAACCTACAAGGCGGGGGTGGTACTGCCCCCTCCGATCCTGCTCACATCACAGCCCTCCTGGAGCCCTGCAAAGAGGCGCCCAGAGAAGCAGACCCTGGCTGCGGCTGATTGGGGTTCCAAGGAGAAGGGCTGGGACTCCAGTTTTGATGTCACGCTGCAGAGTCATGACACAGTGTTTGTTGAGTGACTGAATAATGGTAGCCAGGTGGGACAGCAGTGGAAAGATATAGCCACTGGGTGAAATTACATAAGATCTGAAAGCAGAAGGAGTTGAGGCTTTGGCCGTAGCTGGTGAGGACAGGGGCCTATAAGCAGGGCCTCCTAAGTCATACTCCTTTGGGGGATGGCCAGAAGACAACTCTGGACTCTGGGCCCCCCACCAAGGAAGACAAAGTGAGCCCATCCAGGCCACAGGACGCCTGGTCACCGAGTGGCCTTGGGCAGGTCACTCAACACCCTGGGCCTCAGCATGCTCACCTGTAAAATGGCTCCCAGAACCAGACAAACTCCTGTGTCCTCTTCTGCTCCAAGTTTTTATGAGGATCATAAAATAATAATAACTTTTTATTACCTTTCATTTATAGGGCCCGTTACAAAATTTCCACGTGCTTTTACCTAAATGACCTCGTAAAATCCTCCCCTCACCCCTGTGAGTGAGAGATGCTTATTTTCCTCTCTTTGATCTTGGCTCTCCCGACAGGCCGACGCTGGGCACTGGGAGGTTCCTTCCTCCCCACGGCTCAGGGATCCACAGAGCACCTGGGGCCCTTTCCGGGTTGCAGTCCCCACGGCCCAGCGCCCCCTCCCCGTGTCCAGAAGAGGGGAGACGAGCGCCCCAGCTCCGGAGCTCCAGCCCAGGCTTCGCCTCCCTCCTCCCCCAGCAGGCGCCGCTCGGACACCGCTAGCACCAATCTCTGTCTGAATCCGCGAGCCCCAAAGGCGAGGAAGCGCGGGTGCCGCCACCTTCCCCGCTGGGGCCGGCCGGGGCAGGGGGGGCCGTCGGGGCATCCGCCCTCTGGGGGGTGGGCCGCGCGGATCCCGCCTCCTAATCCTTCCTAACGCCCTCACCCTCCAAACCCGCCAGCCATCGTCCGCCGCGAGCGCTGCTCCAGGCAGCTCCAGGTCAGAGCGGCGGCTGCAGAGACAATTGGGGGGCCAGTGGAGGGGCGGTGTGAATCTGGGGGCGGTGGTGGCGCGGAGAGAGCCTCAGCCCCTCCCTGTGCACCCCCGCCCGGAGGATCCCCGCCTGCGCCCGAGACCGGGTTCCCAGCCCCCGCGGCCCGCCAGCCAGTTGGCGGCCAAGCCGGGTGACTGCCCTCCTGGGGCGAGCAGCCGGGCACCCGGCGCCCCACTTGGGCTCTTTTCCCGCGCCCGCCCGCCTCACTCCCCCACCCTTGGCGGCGAACGCCCACCCCACAGAGCCGTGTCCTTCCCTCGGGCACCGGGCGGCGCGGAGCGGGGAGCCCGGCCTGGGGGAGCGCGGCAGAGCCGGCGCGAGCTGGGCATGGAATGGCGCGCGCCCCTCCCATGCCGGCCTGAGGGCACCCACCGTGGTGGGGGTGGGGGGCGGGCAGGGAAGAGGGAATTATTCTCAGCCTCCCCGGGCGACGCCTCTCAACGCGGATGCTACCTCCCCCCACTCGGAAGCCACAAGTCATAGGAAGATGCCCCACCCCCCAAAAGAGCGCCCCTCAATCTCGGGGGCGGGGGGTGGGGGGCGAGTCCCGAAACTCCCCGGAGAGGGCCTCTTTCAAGGCCAAGCCTGGGGTCTGGAAGGCCACCGTGAGGCCAGCGGACTCCCGGCGCCCCTCCCCGGCCCACTTTCCTAGCCCCCCACCACCCCACGTGGGGGTGGCCCGCCGTACCTTGGGCTCCGGCCGCGCGGATCCGGTGCAGGGTCAGCAGAGTCCAGACCAGCAGCCCCCACATAGTGGCCAGCCTGGCGGGGGTTCCTCCGGAGCCCCCTTCCCGTCTGTCTGTTTTATAATCCTGGTGGGGTCCGGTATCCCGCCGCCTCGTCCGGGGGGGTGGGGGGCACAGTCTAGGCGACTCTGGGCCCAGGCGGTCTCTGTCCGCGAGGGGCAGCGCCGGCGACCCCGACGCTTTCTCTTGCTCTTTTATCCAAGTCCGAGCCCAGCGGCGCGCCCGGAAGGCGAGGGGCGAGCGAGGACAGAGAGGCAAAGCCGCCCTCTCGGACTCGGGGCGCCTCCCTTCCTTAGCACCCCAGCTCCGACTTCTTCTCTCAGGCTGGGCGGACGCGGCGCCGCGGCCGGGTCGCGGGCCGAGCTCCGGAATGAAGGGACAACTTCAGGAAACTTCCTCCCGTGGCCACGTTGCCCGCCCCCCGCCCCCTCCCCGCCCCCTGGTTGGGTTCTCGGGGCCGACGCAGTCACCGCTGTTCCAGGCGCCCGGCCCCAGGGGCCCGACCCGAGCTGAGCGCGGCGACAGTCGCGGGTGCGGGGGGTCTTTTAGGGGCGCCGATTTCGGGGGGCGCGGTTAGCATAGCGGTCCGAATCTCCCTGGAGCTGAAGTTTTCTTCTCTCTAACTTTGCGGGCGGCATCTGGCGGGGCCGAGCCACCCACTCTCGGCGCCACCGCCCTCGCGCCGAATCCGGACACTCCAGGTGCCGCCTCCCCCGGGGGTGTCGGGGCCGGGCGCGCCCTCGGCTCCGCGCCCGGCAGGCTAGCAAACTTTGCGGGGCCCGGGGCCCGAGGCGCAGCCCCGCGCGCCCATGTCCGCGCCGGCCGCGGGGCGGCGGGGCCGGCTGCTGTGCTCGGAGACGCGGGCGACCGCCGGCGCCGGGGCGCGGAGCCTCCTGCCGGCCCGAAAGATGGAGACGGGCGGCTCTGCCCTCCGCCGCGCCCCGGCCGGAGCGCTCGGCGAGACGCACGGAGAGCCCGGCGGGCAGTCCCGGCTTCGGGGACGCGGCGCCTCCGCGGACGCCTGGCGCTCGCCCGCCGCCCGGGCGAAGGAAGCAGCGCCCGCCGCGCCCGCCCCAGAGCCACGGCCGCGCCGCCCGCTCAGGCGCCGCCGCTCGCCGAGCCCGCCGCCCTCCGTTTCCCCGGCTCGGCGTCCGGAGAGCAGCTCCTGCCTGCGCCGCGCGGGAGCTGCGGGGGCAGCGTGAGCCGGGGACGAGCGCGGCGGAGGCGGAGACGCCGAGAGGGGGGCCGAGCGCTACCCCGTGGCCGCGACTGGAGAGCAGGCTGCGCGCCGGGAGGGGGGCGGCGGCGGCGGCGGCCCCGAGCCAGGCCCGGGAGCGAGCCCCGCAGAAACACCACCCGTCTGCGCGGCCGCGGGCGCCCAGCGCCTCCGGGACCCGCCGGAGGGCAGCAGCGCCGACCTCCACCCGGGAGGGATACGCAGCCAGCCCCTGCGCTCTCACGCCCAGCCTTCCCTTCCAGCCTCGGCTCAGCACCCTCTCCCCAAAGGCCTCATCCGAGTCCCATCCTCTCTCAGCCGGGGTCCCCCACCACCGTTCGCCCAGCAGCGAGTGAGAGGAGTGAGGGGTGTCTTTGGGGAGAGGGGCCGGTCAGCTGGTTGATCCCAGTTTCCCCTTCCCAGGTCAGGCTTCCAGAAGTCAGGGCGGAGAGCAAGATTTAAAGGCGGCCGAGAAAGTGGAGTTGGTGCAGAAGCGGGGACGTTCTTTGTTTCTTCTTTTTTCCTTTTGAGCCCGCTTGTAAGGGTACGTAGGGGAGGGGAAAATAAATAGGTGGGGAAGCCACAAGGAAGAGAGCTCTCCTCCAGTTGCCCAGGAAGAGTGAGCCTGGCTGGCACCCCCAGGGCCAGGCTCCAGCTCCCACCTGCAAGGCCAAATAGTGCCTTTACTTTCGGGACCCCCTTCCCCCATAAAAATATTTAATATGGTATTTTATGACTCTCGTTATAAAGAAAAACATATTAATATTACATATTAAAACATTTCCCTGTACCTAAATGTTTATTTATTTCTTTGGATTTTAAAAGAAATTCAAACATTTCTATGGTGCCCAGAAAGGTCAGTGACCCTCGGCAGCCGGCCGGAAGTCAGCCCTGGCTGCCTGGAGTTTCTGGTGGGAAGCAAAGAACCAGCGAACCCCCTTACCGTTTGCCACAAGCCCTTTTCTCCTCCTTCTTCCTGCTGGTCCCTCACTGCTGCCTCCTCTTGCTCCTCCTTAGGGTCTAGTACTTTCCGTCTTTGACTTTGCTCTGCCTGTGTGTGTGTGTGTGGGGGGGGGGACACTCCCACCCAGAGGGCACCTTAACCGACTGCTGCAGAGTAGCCGACAAAACCACCACAAACATTTCATGACTTTTATATTCTCATTTCACCCGCCTTGGAGAAAGAACAGTAGACCTTTTCTGAAAATGGCTGAGAAGCTAGCCTGCTTCCTGACAGTCCTTTGATTACGTACTTCAAGTAATATCTTGTGACATTTTTCCCCTGGCACCCTGAGCCCCAACCCAGGCTGAAGTCCCTCTGGCTGGAGGTAAACGGCAGGACCCTGGGAGCAGGCAGCCTGCAGGTGAACAGCTCCCACCTCTTCCCCCTGGGTGGTCTTGCCACTCCCCCCAGCTGAGGGCTGCGAGAATTGAAACCTCACCCACCACCCATGGACTGACTCTAAAGGGCCCCAACCCAGAGCTCAGGCCCTTCCCAGTTCTCAGGTCTTCAGGGTGCTGTTACACGGATGGCTCACAGAGGGGGCCTGAGAGCCAGATTTGCCCAGAGCCTTGACTCCTTCTCAGCCAGCAAAGGCACAGCAGAAAGGCTGCATGGATCTGTTCACAGAGTCAGGGTGGAGAGCTCCCATATAGCCTGAAACCTTGGTGGGTTCAACCCTGCTGGCATCCGATCCCCAGACTTCCAGCAGCCAGGGATACTGAGCCCCATCAGCTGGGTACCCAGCGTGCATGTGTTCCCTTTGCAGGGGAGCTGCCATCGCACATCACATCTGGTCCTGCTCGTCCCTCTTCTGGGAGACTAATCCCCAAAGGCCCCATGGAACCGGCCAGGGGCTGGGGTGAAGGAGGGGCCTTCTTGTCTTTATTGGAGGTTTTTGCAGAGAGAGGAGAGAAGATGTCCTAACTCTCGGCTCCTATGGCATTTCTGTCTCCAGCCTTCCTTTGGGATGGAGAAGAAGATTCAGGAGTTTTCCGAGCTTGAGCTGTGCATACACCCAGACACACGCACACAAAAATGGAACTGTCTGCTATTGCTTATCAGAGTTTCGCTGGCCCAGGAGGAGGCTGAGCTGGGAGGTGGGAGGGGGGGGAACTGCCACCTTGATAGGGGCTTGTTACTGGGAAAGTCACTTGCAGACAACATGACCTCGTTCTTGCCACCACCATAATTAGAAGATTGCAAGTGGTGCAGTTACAGTGGGTGCCACATCGGGAGGGGCTTTGTGACTTTTCCAGGCTTCGCTCTGTCTTTCTGTTGCAATTCTTCCCCTTTGCGATGTGATGCTGTGCCTACAGCTCTCCTGGAAATCTTGCCATAGGGGCTGGGTCTTCTCCCTCCATCTCCAAAGCCAGTACCTTGTAGAAGGCGCTCCACCTTGGAGAAGCTGACTGTGCAAATTTGGAAGGGGAGAGAAGGCCAGAGACAGAGAGTAACTTAGTTCATTACAAAGGAGAAGGGCTGGGCCCCTCTGCTTTGCCTTCCGCCCTCTCCCCTGCCCCCCAACACCACCCCCACCCCCAGAAGGATGTGCATTTAAGATGCCACCCACCTCCTAGAAAAACGTTCACCAAATCCCAAACAGGACTACTTTCTTAGGGTCTCCTTCCACATATAGAGTCAGTGCAGAACTTTGTAGGGGGCCTCAGGGCTGGGGTGGGGGGTTGTAGTGGGGGAGTATATCCCGCCACACCCCAGCTGAGGAGGAAGAAGGCCAAGGCCCAGGAGAGTCCAAGGTTGGTCCTCCTCGTCTCCGCCCCATCCCTCGGCGACAAGCTCGTCCTCAGCCCAGATCACCCACGAAGACCAAAGGGCAGGGCCGAGACGGATTCAACTTTTCAATATGGTTATTTTGTATTTGCTCACTTTTCTCAATCTCAAATATAACAGTAACCAGAACAGAGTGTTCCATAGGGTGGTGAGGCCACATCCTCCCCCAGCATGGGGTGTGGGGGGGGACCAGAGGGCAGCGGGGACACGGGGGAGACAGAGGCATACGCTGCTGTTACCACACACCCTGCCCCATCCTCCATCACCCCTTACTTCCTGTCCTAGTTTGCCAGCTGCTGGAAGGCGATGTACCAGAAATGGAAAGGCTTTTAAAAGGGGGAATTTATTAAGTTGCAAGTTTACAGTTCTATGGCTGTGAAAATGTCCCAATTAAAGCAAGACTACAATAATATCCAAATTAAGACACCAACAAGAGGTTACCTTCATTCAAGAAAGACTGATGACGTTCATGGCTTCTCTCTCAATTGGAAAGGCACATGGCGAACGTGGCAACGTCTGCTAGCTTTCTCTCCAGGCTTCTTGTTTCATGAAGCTCCCCCAGGAGCGTTTTCCTTCTTCATCTCAAAAGGTCTCTGGTTGCATGGGTTCTCATGGGTGTTGTGGCTCTTTTCTCATGGCTCTCTTGTCATTCTCCAAGATGCTTCCTCTTTTAAAGGACTCCTGTAAACTAATCAAGACCCAACTAGAATGGGTGGAGTCACATTTCCTTCTAATTAATACCCACAATAGGGTGAGTCACATCTCCATGGATATAATCTAATCAACCCTCCAACCTATAGTGCTGAATAGGGATTAAAAGAAGCGGTTGCTCCCATGAGATTGGATCAGGATTGAACATGGCTTTTCTAGGGTACATAATCCTTTCAAGCCAGCACACCTCCCAAGCTGTTCTAGGTGCTCTGGTCAGTCAAGAAGCCCACCCAGTGGTCACTTTGCTGGGGATAAGAAGGCAGAAAGCATGAGCGTAAGAAGAGGGATGCAGGATTGGCACCACGCAATTGAGAAGGAAAATGAAAGGACGGTAGAAGAGTCAGGATTGGAGCGGCAGTTACAACTCTGGGGTTTTGGAGCAGAAGAACTTCCCACCTCCGTCCCTCCCTTCCAACACCACTATTCCCAGCATCTCATTCCTCAACATGAGGCCACAGCTCTCCACCCTCCCAGGCTGCTTGGAGGGCTACGGTAGGTGGGGCTGGAAAACGGGACCCCAGAGGGACTCCCAGCTGAGCCATCTCTGCTCCATCTGAAGGCAACTCAGACGACTAATTGCCTTGAAACATGGGCTTCCTGCAAATAATTAATGGTGTGTTTTGTTTTTTTTCATTTTGTTTTGTTTTGAAGATGAAGAAAGGGAAAGGTGTACAAAAGATAAATGGGCTTATTAATCTCCATTGGAAAAAGAGTCCCCGGGTACCCAATTCCAGGTTCCACCCTCACCTTCAATTACACAATTTATTTTCATTCCCTTAGGGAGAAAGGGCCTGAGAGTGTGGAGTGCATCCATGGCTGAGCTCATGGGCAGCCTGCACCTTTAGCTTCTCCGTGCCATGTGCAGCAGCGCTGTGACCCCAGCTGCCACCTTCAAGCCCTGGGATTTGATTGGCTGGGGATGTACCTAAACAGAAAGGAGCTCCATCTTTCATGTTCCTTCTGTTTCTGCCCACCCATTCTCCAGAAAAGGAGGAAGAGAGAAGAGATGGAGCAGAGTATATATACATATATACCAACATTGCTGCAGAAACGTGCAATGGCTTGCTAGCTGGTAGCCAGATGCAAGTAGGAGAGAATGGAGGTTAAAAGACCACAGGAGACAGCATTTTAAAACACGAAATGTAGACTAGGCTGGGGAAGGAAGAAACACATGAGGAAACCTAGGCATCTTCTTCATCTGGCCAGTTTCAACCACTCTGAACCACGGGCATGGCAGGCAGGGGGCGCCCAGCCAGGTCTGGTGGAGAAACGAAACGCTAACGCCAGACAGGAGGGGGCGCTATGGACATACACTGCTAGAAGGTCCAGGAAGAAGGAAGTTGGTTGGGGCAGAAGGTGTACTTTGCAGTAGTTTCAGAAAGCAAAGGAGCACACATTTTATTAATAAATGCCCCTGATGTGTCTTAATGTGTCTACAATAAAATATATGGGCACCATGGAGAAGCTGCCTTGGGATGGCTGGGACATTGGTGTTTGAACTGGAAGAGGATTTAGAATCATTTAGGGCCACTCCAAATCACAGAGTGATGGACTCTAACTTGAGCAGGACTTATTAAATCAGCTTAGTGCAAGAGAAGCTGAGTAGATCTGCCTCTCAGAGACACCAAAGCCAAGCTCTCACGACTTAAAGTGCAAGTACCTTTCATTGGGCACATCTGTGCCCGTCACACTGACCCGTTTGCTATTTCATAGCTGGGCCACGTGCGTGCCTGCCTCAGGGCTTGCTCCTGCTGGCTCCTGGCTGTGCTCAAAATGCCTTCCCTCCAAATATCCACAGGTCTCACTTCCTCACCTTTGCTGTGCTCTGTTTAAGTGGTACTTTTCCAGTGAGGCCTCCCTGTCAATCACATTTAAAATAGCAATGCCACGCCTAGGCTGGTGCTCAGAATAGTTAGTGCTGGTGACAGAGAGGAGCTGGCCAATCAGAACAGTCACCGTCCAGCCCGTTCTACCAGCACACGCCGCTGCCTGTCAGTGCTGCTCTCACCAGCAGACTTGCACATACATACACATGCAAGGACACACGCATACGCCTTTGCTCCCTCTCCTTCTCTCTCCCAACCGTCTTACCTGACCCCCCGCCCTCTTTAACACTTTCACCACCACCTGAGATACTACAGATGTCACTCACAGGTTTGTTTATTGCGTGTTTTCCCCCATTAGGATATAAGCTCCTTGAAGGTGGGAAATTTTGCTTGTTGGGTTCTGTGCATATGAAATAATCAAAATCAGCCCGGGGTGAAACATGTTCAATACAATGATTACGACAGGAAAATAGATACGAGGCATGAACAGCTTTTTAATTTCATGACGGTGCCTTTACTTCTGCTGACCTTGCGAATTAAGCTATTGACACCTCCAATGTGTGCTTTTTGATATTTGTACTTACAGCAAACACTACTCCCTAAAAATCCACCCTATGTTTGGCTAATCTCTGTAATATATATAATCATATACATTAATTTAATTTCTAAGAAATAAAGTTATTTATTTATTTATTGCATGGGCAGGCACCGGTAATCGAACCCAGGTCTCCATCATGGTAGGTGAGAACTCTGCCTGCCGAGTCACCATGGCCTTCCCAAGAAATAAAGTCTTGAAGAGCTAGATAAGTTGAGAGGCAGAATCTTGGGCACAAAGTTACTTATTAAATATACACAAATACACATTTTGAGTTATGCTACAGCAAAGTTAAGCTGGCTTACTTGGCTTCTGAAAAGTATTCTCTTTATAAAAAGTTTATACTACAGATTTCTTAAGAGCCAATGCATATAAAATATGATTCAATTTACTTTCTAGGACCAAAGCCTACCAGTGCTGGAGGTAGAGGCATTTTCTGGAGATGAAGGCATTGGCAAAAGGCAAGAGTGAATGAGGTGGGACTCCTGAGTCAGAGAACTGGGTGAACTCCGCTCATACAAGGTAATGGAGGAAATTCCCTCTCCTTTGTAAGCCTTAGTTTCTCATCTATAAAGTGGGACTAATAATAAAACCTGCTTTACATTGTTCTGAAGATTAAACAGGATCATACATAGAGGATCTGGCATCTAATAAGCACTGCATAACATTAGCCATTGTTATTAAAAATTATTCATCAAGGTTTATCCATCATTTAAAGTTTTGTGGTTCCTTCTTGAGATAATGGAATTGCACTTTCCTCTAGAACAGGGTTTGGTAAACTACAGCCTGGTGACCAAATCTGGCCTATTGCCTATTTCTGTAAATAAAGTTGTATTGGAACACAGCCACACCCATTTGTTTAGATATTGCCTGTGGCTACTTTCACAATTTTCACTCTAACAATAGCAAAGTGGGGTAGTTACCACAGAAACATCATGGTCTGCAAAGTTTAAATATGAGCTATCTGGCCCTTCACAGAAAAAGTTTGTGAACTCTTGCTCCAGAAGAAAATGAGGGCAAGTAAATCCCATAAACTTCTTAAATGTTTGGATTCTGAGAGAGTGCAAGCTCGTCCGTGTCTGCTCTTAGCATTAGCTGTGAGGTTATCCTAGCTTCCCAGCACCCAGCTTTCATCTGGCTGAAAATCACACCCAGCAGGAGGGTATACAATATGAAAAGTGAGGCAGAGATAAAATCTCTGTCTTGGGCAGAAAAGCACCAACCTGGCTTTCTAGCACCGCTTTCTTTGCTCCAGCTTCTGTCTGCCTTATTAGACCTCTCAGCAGGTGGTCCTTCCTCTGCTTGGATCTATACCCCAATCCCCCAGTTTCTTGCCTTTGTGGATTTGGGGCCAAGGCCTCTTCAAGTTTCTCTGTCTCCCCCAACCTCAGACCCTACTAATTGAGCTCCTGGCCCCAGTCTGCTTTGATTGGGTCTGCTCGTGGCTAGTCCAGCCCTGGTTGGAAAATCCTCAGGTCAACACAACAAGCAGATTCAGTTGGGAGCAGTGAGGTTGCTTCACTCTTCCTTTAATTCTGAATTGTGCTAAATCTCCACCACTCCTACAAACTCAAATATTTTAAGGATTCCCGGTTTCGCTCATCCCAATTGTCCTTAACCATTTTATGCAATTCTATTCTCTTTTGCTGTTCTCTTCCAAATGTCCTTACAACCACCCACCTCTCCCCCCATGCCAAGCAGTCTCCACA
This sequence comes from Myrmecophaga tridactyla, assembly GCA_004026745.1. Classification (NCBI taxonomy): domain Eukaryota; kingdom Metazoa; phylum Chordata; class Mammalia; order Pilosa; family Myrmecophagidae; genus Myrmecophaga; species Myrmecophaga tridactyla. The sequence goes on along the minus strand of PVIY010003258.1, from coordinate 66,643 downwards.
CAACCTGTTTTGCACTACATTTGGTGGACTCACATTCCATTATGAACACGCATTTCTTTACCCTAAAGCAATGTGCTTGCCTCTTGCTTTTACACCCCCCCTATCTTAAATGAACTCTGAATTCCCTAAAGTTGCTGCCAAAGATCAGGATCCCCTCTGTTTTCCACTGTCCATCTCGATGCAGGAGGGGGCAAGCCTCTTAAATCCTGAAGGCTCACCATTCTGCCTCTACTTCCGTTCATTTCAAGTCTCTCCCTTTGGCCTGTTCTTGACTTCCATGGATGAACTTCATCTGCTTTCCTATGGATGACTTACTCTCCCATTCATAGATGACTGTCACTTCATGCCTTTTCCCTCTGTTCCATCTAACGCTTGACCTTGTCTAGATGAAGCTAGAAAATTAGAAATGTATCCTGGGACAGCCTTGCATTCAGTAAATATCAGATTGAATTGTGCCCAGTAGACTCATCGGAAGATGATATAAGAAACAGTCCCAAGCAGCAGAATCTGCAAGGTTCTTTGTTAAACAAGTTGTTGTTTCCATCAGGGTTGTCTCGCATTAGAGTGGTAGCATGGCTGGGCATACAGGATTCCAGGTTCAAAATGATCTTCTTTTGAAACATTGTAGACACGTTTTCCAGTGCCTGCCCATGCAAAAACAAACAAACAAACAAACAAACAAAAATTGTAGACAGCTGAGCCCCCTGCCTTGCTGATGAAACATTGGATGCCAGTTTGATTCTTATTGCTTGAAAACAAACTGCTCGTTTCTATGGAGAGAATTTCTTTTTATTGTTCTGAAATTTCACTAGAATATGTCTCTGTGTTGGTGTTTTTTCATTGATCCTGCTTAACGGTCCCTTTCATTTTGGAGACTTGGGCTTTTATTCTCCTAGAGGAAGTTTCCTTCTAATAGGGTTTTCCTCATTTCTTCTGCTCCATGTTCTCTGCCCCCACTTCAAAGGACTTTAGTACTAGGTACTAGCTGCAAGTGGATCATTGGGAACTTGTTGAAAATGCAGATTCTCAGGTACCACCCCAGACCTACCAAATCAGCATTTGTTTATTAACAAGACCCTTAGGTGATGTGTCTGCACAATACATTTTTAAAAAATATTTTTATTGGCCAGTCTTCACACACGTACAGTCCATACATGGTGTGCAATCAATAGTGCACATTACATTTTGAGTTGTGCTGCTTTAATTCACTCTACCTCCTATTTTGTTAAAATGATTAAGGCTATACACACCTGTAGAACTCTCACTTACACCTCATTTCATCCTTTCCTGCAGGCCTTCTCATCTTTCTAGGCTTGGAAATCAGGTGTTTCTCAGCTCTAAGGTGAGAAACCGTCTAACTCCCGAGGGATCCTTCTCCTCCATGTACTTTCCCCTCTCTGTATGTTCAGTCTTTTAACTTTGCATGGACTCTTTTTATAACACCTTTAAATAGACACAGGTATTTCCCAACTTGAAAAAGCTCCACTTGACCCTTTTGCCTCTTGCAGCTGCCATCCCATTTCTCACTTTGCTTTTCCTGCCAAATTTCTTGAATTCATGCAAAACAGGTTCTCTCTTTCTTTATATACCTGCCCTCATTAACCCCGGAAAATCTGGCTTTTGACTCTGGGCTTTACGGGAACTTTCTGACAGGTCTCCTCTCAGCCTTCATTTTCCAGTGGTCTCGGCAGCATGGTGGCTGCTCTGTTCTGTCTGAGACTTGCCCTTCCCTTGACTTTCCTGACATCTTGGTGTTTCCTTATCCTGCTGAATAGGGAATGAGGATGCTCTTCTCTTGGATGACCCCCTCCTCCTGCCCTTCTCCAAATGCTCAACTCAAATCCGGCCTCTTTGGAGAGAGTCCCTGACTATCCATCTCACATTGACCTACTGGATCCCTTCAGATCGGTCCATGTCCTTCCTTTTGGGACCCACATACAGAAAGACAAGACAAGGTGGCATATAATTATTTCGATGCATTTCTCACTTGCCAAGTAGATTAAAAGCTGCTAGGTGGGAGAGCAAAGTCCAGGCAACTTTCAATGATTGCTTTGATTGTTTCCAAAGGACAGACCCAAGGACAGCTGGGCAGGGGGCCGAATGCCCCTCATGCTCACAAAGATACTCTCCACTTTCAAACTCATGTGCCTGGGGGCTACATCTGCCCAAGGGCATGTTTTCCTTTAACTCACCCAAATGTTTCCTCCGGCTTGCAGGACTCCAGCTGCCTCATTCTTCTTCTGTGTTCTTTTGGTACTCATTCCACTTTGGGGGCATTAAGTCAGTGCAATTACTATAATGCCTGGAAAACTGACTATTCTCCCTGCATGCTCATGACGTGAAAGTATTGCAGAGATGTCTTCTCAGGGTCTGGGTTTGAAGGCATCTCATGGGCATGAGAGATCAAAATTTACTCCTAAAGAAAAATAAACCCCCAAGCTGTCCACGGGCGCTTGGTGGCCCTTCTGGAAAGCTGAATGGCTTTTTTGCTCCCTTGGCTTAATGCCTGTGCCTGCATAGCATTTTCACAAGGCCACACTGTAGGTGTGCTATGATGTAAAGTGGGAAAGAAGCGATGGGGCAAAGAGGTCCAGGGACTGTTGCAGGCTCCTCTCTTATCACCCCTCTGAGCAGACTCAGAAGTGGAGAGTGATGCTTAAAGCCAAAGTCTTTGCCTCCACTGCCACACCACACCCACCCAGTGCCACCCACCTCAGTAAATGGTACCTCCTCTCTTCCCGATGCTTGTGCCAGAGTCTAAGAGCCCTTTTTTGGCATCTCCCCCATCTCATCTCCCATAGTCAATTCATCGCCATGTCTGTGCATCTACCCCCAGCATCCACCTGACATCTGCATCTCCCTCCATCCTCAGCCAGCCGCCCTGGTCCAGCCTCCGCCGTGCCCTGCAGGACCACAGCCACAGCCTCCAGAACCTCTGCCTCTACTGCTCCAGCTTCTAAGTCAGTTCTGCACAGAGCAGCCAGGATTTTTCAAAAACAAATCACATAATGGGATTCCCTGCTTAAAACTCTTCAAAGATATGACATTATTCAAGGATTATTGTTCATCTTGGGGATTATGCTATAATATTTTGGTTATTTTTTCCCCCTAAAATAGAATCCTTCTCTTTAGAGGTACATACTGTATTATTGATGTGACATGATATGATGGTTGAGATATGCTTCAAAATAACAGAGAAGTAAGAGACGGGTCACACTAGGCTGGGTAGGTTACACAGGGGTTCATTATATGATTCCTTTTACTTCTAATACGTTTGTAACTTTTTATAATGAAAAAGCTGAAAATGAGCTGGTAAAGATACTGCATTACTCATGAAATTAAAAAAATAAAAATCCTTCCCTATGGCCTGCGTTTTCACCTTGTCCCACCCTGCCGATGCCTCCAACCTCAGCTCCTGCCTCCACAGCCCCTTTCCCAGAAGAGGGCCCAGCAACCCTCCAGATGGGCTCCTTTCAGTTCCCCAAGGAAGTTGTGCTCTGCTGCCCATGGGATTTCCCCCTTATCATCTCCATGGCCTGGAGTCGAGTTCGCTTTCCCCAATTACCACCAGCTACTTCCTGCTAATCTTCAGGCCTTGATTTAAGATCAGTCTTTCAGGGGTGCAAGGTAATTCATGGTAGAATTCTCTCCTGCCATGCAGGAGACCCGGGTTCGTTTCCCGGTCCATGAACTTCCCGAAAAACAAGCAAGCAAAACAAACAAACAAAAGTTCAACAAATGATGCTGCAATAACGGGATACTCACATGGAAAAATAATGAAATGTGACCCTGTCGTACAGCATACACAAAAATAAAATAAAATCCGTCTTTCAGAATGCAATTTATAGTGCCCCATTTAAGTTCAACCTCCCTGATTTACTTGATCACAGCACCCTGTAATTTCCCCTCTTTGCACTTATCTCAATTGGGGGCTGGCTTCCCCAGGGGCCCGTCCGGTCCGAGAGGGCTGAGTTCATGGCTTTTGTTCCCTGTGTGTCCACCGAGGGCCAGCCCACTCAATAAAGGGCATGAAAGAAGGGACCGCTGCCCATCCGTCCCCTTCTGAAGATGTGGCCCTAGATAGTTAAAGACACCATTAAAACAAAGAAAATTTCCAGGGGTGTGCTTGTAAAAAAAAGTACGAAAGACCAAGCCTCCGCTATGCCAAATCAGTAAATGTTAATCGTATTTTGCATTTCCTTTATGATCATTCTCTTTTATTAAGAAATACAGATGGAAAGATAAGGTTGAAGTCTCCAGTGCTTCCCCCTCTTTCCCATTGCCTTCCTTTCCGCTACGTAACTCCTATCATGAGTTTCGTCTGTATTCACTTCATATTTTTAATATTTTTATTATGAATGGGTGTATCCATAGATAATCTAAAACAATCCATAATCAATACATGGTATTGTTTAACATGTTTTTAAAAATGTATGTGAATGGCATAATGGGGTACATAATGTGATACAACCTAGGTTTTCCAATCAACATTGTCATATGTGTGTGTTTCTGCATATAGAGTACATATTAGCTCATCCATTGTAACTGTTATATAGCAATCCACTGTATGAACATATCACAGTTTATTTATTCACTCCCTCAATGTGATACATCTGGCTTGCAATTTTATCTCTGATAAAAAATGCTGGAAAGAATATACCAAAATATGAATGTCCGTATCCCCATCAGACCGGCTAAGATAAATAAGAGAGAACTGGCCAGACTGTGAGCACATGGGAACTCTCATATGCTGCGGGTGGTTGGCGTATAAATTGATGTAATTGTTGGAGAGAGTCATTTGGCAATATCTAGTTAAGATAAAAATGCCCAACCTGTGGCCCAGCAATTCCACCTCTAAATCTTCATCACTAATGGTAAATTGTGTATCTCTTCTCTGCTCAACAGAAAACGCTGCACCCACATCTTTGCCTGGCTTCTTGTCCTGCCTTATTCTGCTTCCCTCACTTCCTTACACTTTTCTTCTGTGAGCATTCCTTCAAGGAATCACTTGCACAAGAATTCTTATGTCCTGCAGGCTCTGCCTCTAGGGCAAGCATATGACTCCCCAGAAAGGCTTGTTAAAATGCAGACTGCTGGGTCAGCCATCCCCCCACACCCCAACCTGGACGGTCTGATTCTGTAGGTCTTAAAAGGGACCAATCATTTGCATTTCTAACCAGTTCCCAGGTGTTGCTGATGCTGCTGGCCCAGGGACCACACTTTGCCAAAGAGACCAAAGAGAGTCAGTGCCAAAAGAGGTAGATTGTAGAGTTGGGTCTGCCAGCAGTACTGACCCTGCCAGCAATGAGCGGCCTGATAATGGTGGAAGGTGGAGAAGTGATAGTTCCTGGCATGGGGTGGCAATCCAATTTCTGTGAAAGCTTACAGGTGGAAGGCGATGCAATGGTTTGTGCAATATTTCTGGAATTTGAGTGATACACCAGAGACTGTAATTATAAGGATTGTGGAATTGAGAGGCAGTTGCTGAGAGCCACTGGTGCATCAAAGAAAGAAAATGACAGACCTGAGTGAATTAATCACCAATTCAGAGCAACATGTGAAAGTCAAAGGACCTCTTTGGCAAGGAGTCTTATCTCCTAAAGCCTAAAGCCTTATCATGCTTATTAGGCTCAGGATCTAATTTTAAGACATGCCAATTCTCAGCAAATCTCCTATGCCAAAATCAGAGCCCTGACAGTTGAGGGTAGGACCCTGCGATTTAGGAACAAGGTGTAGGTATAGTTGTGTTTAGGAAACTTGGAGGATTCCTAAGGAAGCCTGGAAGATTCCCGTGGACCCTCTGGGCCTACAGGAGTAGTTCAGTCCTCCTTGTTAGAAGATGATTCATTTACTTTAGCCACTGTACACAGGGAAAAGGGAATAGCCACATCTTTCAAGGGTGGGCACAGGGTCCAAGTGGACACTGATATCTAGGGATCTGAATTTCTACCATGGCTCCCTTGTTGGAGCAGAGGCAATAAATGGAGTCCTGTTTCATGGTCATCTCACAGTGTCTCCAGTGGGTCCATAGATCTAATTGGTGGTCATTTCCCTGAGTCATGAAAATATAATCAGTATGGACACACTGAGAAGCTGGCGCGGTCTTTACGTTCATTCCTTGGCCTATGGAATAAGTGCTACTGTAGTAGGAAAGAGCTACTACGGTAGAAAAAAAACAAGTGGAAGTGCTTGAAGTTGACCCCCTTCTCCCTTCCCAAGCTAGTAAATAACAAACTATATTGCACACTGGGTGGAATGGCCGAAATGAGAGCTTTGAAGGCTTACGGGGTACAGGGGCAGTGGCCTTCATCATATTCACTCAGTGTGACCCCTGCAAGAACCACATGGATGTTGGCAGATGACAATGGACTTCCACAAACTTGAGCAATGGCGGTCCCAATTGTGTCTGCTGTGCCTACTGTAGTATCTTTAACAGAACTGAGCTGATAATGCCCCTCAGAAAGGAGGATCTGAAACACCTTATATTCATAAGAGACAGACAACAGTATGCATTCACAGTCCAGCCCTAGCCCTACGCTAACTCTCCTGCTCTCTATTTCAAAGAGATCTGGATGTTTGGACATTCCACAAAACATTACATGGGTACACTACCTGGATGGCATCATGTTAATTGAACCTAAAAAACAAGAAAGTGCAAGTGCTCTGGTCACCTTGGCAGGACACATGTGCTTCAGAGGGCAGGAAATAATAATAACCCCCCCCCCAAAAAAAAAAAGAATTCAGTAATCTGCTACATCAATGACATCTTTAGGGGTCCAGTGGTCTGGAGAAAATTCTCTCCAAAGTAAAGAAAAAGTTTTTTCACCTTGGATCCTCTAATAACACATAGCACCATCCGAAAGCTGCGAGCCAGAGAGAGCAGTGGAATGTCCTCTTGAAGTGCAGCTGAGGCACCACGTTGGAGGTGACACGATGTGAGGATGGGATGCTACTCTTCAAAACCCAGCGCACATCTTAAATCCATGGTCATTCTGCAGTGCTGTTTCCCCACGGCGAGGATGCGCGGGTTCAGGAACACAGGATTGAAGTAAGAATGGCTCTGATCACCATCACTCCCAGTGACTCATTTGGGTAATTTGTCCTTCCTATCGCTGCAACTTTAGGTTCTGTGAATCTAGAGATATTGGCTCTTGAAGGGAAGATGATTCCACCAGGGGACAGAGCTACTGCTCCTAGGGACCTCAGGATCTTCGTTCCAGCAAGCCAGCAGGTAAAGTAAGGGGTTTCCTTCCTCATCATAACTCCTGCTAAATAATAGGGATTTGGAGGAACACTTCTGATACTTAGGTGACAAACTTGGGGATCTTTTGATAATCTCATGCATTTTTGCAATTAAACATGGGCAAGTTATGGCTTGATAAGTATGTGTCCAGGAGGTTGAACCCCTCAAGCAAACCACTAAACCAGCAGAGATGCTAGACAAGTGGAGGGGAGCCTAGTATAAATTGGTAGTGGACAGAGATGGTGAGTATTAGCTATGGCCTCAGGACTGATTGCAGCAGTGAGAGATGTATTTGCCCCTCTAACCTTCCTCTTTTAAGTTTCCCCTGATATTATGATCAAACAATTCTGGAGAAGCTGGCCCAGACAGAGGGAAATTAATGTGGAAATTAAGAGGCTATGAAGAGTGCAAGATGGTGGACTGCAGGAGAAGCTATTGGTGTTTGCTCAGATTCCTTACACCAGGCAGTGGTGGATTATTCCCAGCTTACACCTGTATCCTTTCCTAAAAAACTAATTTTGGCCACCAGAAATGACCTTGCCTAGATGTTCTAGGGAGTTATAACCCTCCCCTACCCCCAGAGACAGTCTGCAACCAATGAAACTGATATTAGGTACAAAAACCCACCCTTCTTGCCTCAAGAGGGGACAGCTCTGTGATGCCATTCACGCTCCAGCGAATTCCCTGGGACCAGCTAAGGTGACTTCAGTTAAGCCTACATCTTTGCTTGAGTTCTTCCCCTTCTTTAGTTAGTATCCCCCACTTCCTTACGGGCTTCTGCTGGGGCCACTCCCTCAAGAAATCACTTGCACAAGAATCCCTGTCTCAGGCTCTGCTTCTAGGAAACCCGACATAAAACACCCTTCTTTGTCTTTCAAAATATATTCCTCAAGGTTCAACTAGCAGGAAAATATGCAGAAAAAGAAAATCATCTCCCATCACTTTCGCCCTTTCTGCCCTTTTCAGAGCTGCTCAGGGACAGCAGTTTGGTGCTGTATTCATTTTGTCACTTTTTCCCGCGTATATATGTATATATTTACATATACACTTAAAATGAATATGATAATCCTGAACATATTTTTCTGTGACTGTTTCATGTAATGGCATGTCTCAGATCTTTCCATGACAACATATTTAGGTCTATCATTTTTAAACATGTCTTATTTTTTTACTTTCACAGTGTTAGATTAACAGAATTGAGCAGATAGTACAAAAAGTTTCATGTATACAGCACCCCATACCCTACTCCACCCTCAGTACTCAGTTTCCCCTATTATTAACAGCTTTCATTAACCTGATATGTTTGTTACAATTAATGAACCACTGCTGATACATTATTATTAACTGCAGTCCGTAGTTCACAGTGCGATTCACTCTTTTATGAATATACTGATTTATTTTGATTCAACTCACATTTACTTACTACTTATCATGTGCCAGGCACTCCACTTAATGCTGGAAAGGTGGAGGTAAATAAGATTCACAGAGCATAAGTGAAAAATAAAATGAACATGACGTTTTCACAGAGAAAAGTAAATATGATATCACTGGTGTTACAACATCCCAAAGGGATAGAACTGTCAACTGGAATGGGGCATTGGAAGCGAAATCTTGTTTTAAAAGAAAAACCCAACCTAATGGAAGAGGTATGTATGAAATTCAGAAGAACAGAGTGACAAGTTGTACTTATTAATGGAGGGCTGAAAAGTATCTTATTTCTGCTAGAATTGCCATTTTACCCAAAGCTTCTAAGAAATCCTGTACTTAGGTTGTTGACAATTTCACCTGTTAGGGCAGGAAAACAGTGAGGAAAATGTCTATACTGGTTGTACCCTCTTGCCGCCACGGAAGAACTGGGCAGGCGTATGGAAAGTGACAGGAGCCATGAGGGGAAGTGGCCCCATCCATGAAAAGTAAGGATGGGAAGAAGTTGTGAGTGACCAGACATTTCCCTGGACTTTGGACAAAAGCAGCTTGTAGAATGTTCAAAGGAGATGTATGCTGGAACCACTTCTTGAGAGTAGGAAAGGATATGAAAAGAGTAAAGACAGACGGGCGATTATACAAAGCGATTCACTCTTTGTACTTACTCCTTGTTTTCTATCTGTGCTCCTTGTATTTGCATTTTGACAAATGCAAAATGACCCGCATCCACCATTACAGTTTCACACCTCCCTAACAATACCCTGTGTTTCACCTGCTCATCCTTTCCCTCTCTCCCTTAACCCCTGGCAACCAGCAATCTTTTTATTGTCTCTACAGTTTTAGCTTTTCCAAAATATCATGTGGTTGGTATCATATACTATATAGCTTTTTCACATTGCCTTCTTTCACGTCACAAAATGCATTTAAGTTTACTCCATGGCTTTTGGTGGCTTGGTAGCTCATTTCTTTTAACTGATACATATTATTTCATCCTAGGGATGTTGAGCAGTTCGTCCATTGACCTGTTGATGGACATCTTGGCTGTTTCCAGTTTTTGGCGATTATGCTTTAAGTTCCTATAAACTATCTGTGTGTAGTTTTTTTGTGTGGACATGAGTTTTCGACTCAGTTGAGTAAATACCTAGAAGCACGATTGATGGGTTGGTTATATGGCAAGACTATGTTTAGTTTTGTAAGAAGCTGCCAAATATTCTTCCAAAATGGCTATTACCATCTTGCATTCCCACCAGCCACGAATGAGAGTTCCTGTTTGCTCCTTGCAACATCCTTGTCAGCATTTGGTGCTGTTGGTTTATTGGATTTTAGCCATTCTAATAGGTTGTACAGGTATCATGCTTTTGTTTTAATTTGCACTTGCCTAATGATGTAGGATATTAAGCATCTTTTCATATGCTTATTTGCCATCAGTGTATCTTCTTTGGGAGGTGTCTGTTCAGTATTTTGCCCATTTTTAAATTGGGTTGCTTTTTTTTTTTTTTTTTTTTAATACATGGGCAGGCAACAGGAATCGAACCCGGGTCCTCTGGACTGGCAGGCGAGGATTCTTGCCTGCTGAGCCACCATGGCCCTGGGTTGCTTTCTTAATGTTGGGTTTTAAGAGTTCTTTGTATATTTGTCTACAACTGCCCTTTTTATTTAATGGCTGTATAGCATTTCATGATATGAATATATCATAATTTTATTTAATTATCATTCTATGGGAAAACAAAAGCAACATTAAATTTTTCAAGCTGAAGGAATTTAATGCATGGGATTGGCTACACAGGTGTTAAAAGATTAAAAGAGTTGAAAGGAGGTTCAGAGATAACTCAGATGTTAATCCATGCCTAGGGCCGAGGTGACCCATATTATAATAAAAAAGGAAGGAACGACTTTCCTAGTTCTGGGGAACACAAAAGGAAGAAGTGGAGTTACCAGAACCTAGGATCTGGGGGAGTTGAGAGGGCATGTACAACAATCTATAGCTTTCATCTAATGAAACGGATGGATTAAAAATGCTATCTTCTTATCTTCACTTGCATTTCTGTGATTACCAGTTAATAACAAGTAGTTTTAAAACACTGATTAGCTTATTTTTAGCTATTTGCATCTTTTCTTCCAATTTTTAATCGGGTCCTTTAACTTTTCCTATTGACTTTCCATATAATCTAAGTATTACTCTTTTATTGGTTAACTCTGTTGCAAATAATTTTCTCCCAGGCTGTCATTTTGGGTCTGGTTACTTTTTAAAAATATTTGTTTAATTACATCTTGCTTTATCACTGCTGGGTTCTCTGCTTTTTCTTAGAAAAGCTTTTTGTTCTATAAGATTGTTATTCTTTGAAAAAAACAGTGGTCTTAGCCTAATACTTTTGTCAAGGTTTAGTCTTTGTTTAGGTTTAGATTTGTATTTACTGTGAGTTTATTTTTGTGTTTGGTGTGCTGTAGAGTCCACTCCCTAGCCCTAAAGGGTTCAGGCAGGCATAATTTATTTGCTAGGCTCTTCTTTTTCCTGCTGAGTTGAAATGCACCTAAATCTTAAACTAAATCACCATATGTGCATGTATCTGTTTCTGGCTGCTATTTCATTCATTTTATTTGCTTGTCTATTCTTGCATTATTTCTAAGTTATTTTAATAACACACCTTTATAGTCTGTTTTGTTACCTATTTGTTGTACTTCTCTTTCAAACTTTTCTCAGCTGCTTTTGGGCATTGCTTTTTCCATAAGGATTTAGAATCAACTCATCATGTTAAAAATCTCTGGTTTGGATTGGGTTGGGGTAGCATTACGTTTACATATTAAAATAAAGAGATTTAGCATATTTGCAGTGTTGAGTCTTCCCATAGAAGAATATTGTTTTAAGCCTCTCTTGGTGTTCTTTTGTGAAATTTTATAATTCCCTTCATATACAATTTATTAGGTTTGTTTTTGGTTATTTTACAGTTTTAACTGAAAAAATATTTTTTGTGTATTTTTCTTAGATTTTCTAATTGGTTATTGCTAATGAATAGAAAAGCTATTGGATTTTTTAACTGACAAAACAAAACAACATACAAACATGAACATTCTTAACGTATGAACATTCCATACTCGGTGTATAGTCAATGGCTCACAATATCATCCCATAGTTGTATATTCATCACCATGATCATTTCTTAGAACATTTGTATCACTCTAGAAAAAAAAGGCTATTGGATTTTGTATGTTGACTTTAAATTCAACTTAATTCTATTAGTTCTAATAGTTTTTCAGTTGCTTCTCCTGGGTTTTGTGAGGCCAATAATCACATTGGATCAAATAGCCACAGGTGGGTCTCTCCTTTACCAATATAGATGCCTTATTTTGTTTTATTTCCTTATTGCATTGGCCCGCACCTCCCAAGCATATTACACGGTAAAGGTGATGGCATTTAAACTTCCCTTGAATCTTTTTCTATTGGAAATTATTTTACTGCCATTATACCATTAGGTATAATATCTGCGATTGGTTGTTATAGTGTGAAGGAAACTACCAGGTTGGAAAACTTTTCTTCTATTCCATTGATCTTTTAGCACTGAGAGAGTTCAATATCAGTAAGAGGCTGCATGGAAATAGGAGGTATCTGTCCAATAACCCAGCCAATGAACTCAAACCTTCTCTTCCAGTGGCTATCCAAGCTCCAGAAGAGGCTGGTAACAGAGCTGATTAATTTTCCTTTCTAGAACAGGAAAATAAATTTTTCCCTACCAAAGTCTTGAATTCTGCAAAAGAAAATCTTGTCGCAACTACCAAGACTTTTCTTTTTAAATGAGAAAAGGTGTCGACTTTTATCAAATCTCTCTTTCGTATCTACCGAAGTGATCAGAACTTTTTTCCCCTTTAATTTGTTAAGGTAAGAAATTACATTAATCTATTCCCTTTACTGAATTATCCTTTCATTCCTAGGCTAAATCAAATTTGAGTACAGTGTATTATTCTTTTAACACACTAGTAAATTTGATTTATTCATCTTTTTTTTGCCTCTAATTTTAATAATGAAATTGGATTTTAGGTGTTGTCTTGCTTTTTGTGCTACTGTGGGTTTTTACCCAGTAAAATACTAAAAATATAGACAAATATTTGACAAGTTTGATCAAGAAAGTGCACACACACACATACAAGCAAACAACTTTAGAAACAGAAATGGAAATATAACTCTGGAATATAACATACAGGGTCATGTTATTTCATGACCTGTAAAATTAATCTGAAACATTTTCATTTTCTTCTATGCTCCTGAGTAGTTTCTATATCATAGGAACCTATTATTCCCTGAAGGTTTCATAGAACTCATCCATAAACTTCTTTGGACCATGACCTTGAGCCCGTCATTTCCTGTTTGCCATCAGATCATTCCTGGCCCTTCCCCAGCTTTGCTCTCTGTCTCAATGAGCTGCATTTCCAGCCTTGCTTGCCCTCTGCCTCCCAGGTTGATGGACTCACTGGAGGCACTGGTGGAAAAATGGAAGAGAAGTGGTGAGAGGCAAGGAGCTTCTCTCCCCCTGCTTTGGGTAGCATTTCTGGCAGCTGCATCTCCTTCACCCACCACTGTTTCCAGTTCCCACTGGAATGGCCTCTGCTAAGGGTCCTCCTCGCTCTGACCCTCCCACTTCCTAGTGTTGCTGGGCCTGGGTTACCCAGACAACCTTAATGGGTTTCTTAGCTCTGTAATGAACTATGCAACCAAGCCTCTGTATTAAACTCTCTTGGTTTGAAACACATGGCACGATTTCTGTATCCTGCCTGGTTCCAGATTGAAACACACCTCATTTGATACCTGTTCTTCAATAAATTTTAATCATTTACTTTTCTCTAAGGAATCATCAACCTCATATTGACTTCCAAGTTTGTCAGAATAACTTGCATATAATATTCTGTTATCATTTAACAACTCTTCTCCCTTCCGGAGTTATATTTCCATTTCTGTTTCTGAAGTTGTTTGCTTGTATGTGTGTGTGTGTGTGCACTTTCTTGATCAAACCTGTCAAATATTTGTCTATATTTTTAGTATTTTACTGGGTACTTTACATAAATCTTTATTTAATTTTCATATCGACTTCACAGAGGATGTTTACATATCAGGGAGTGACGGCAGAAATTCAGTCCTTTTCTTGCCCAACACCACACACCTACTAAATTGTAGAACTGAGCTTTGAACTCAGATCCATCTGAATTCCAAACCCATATTTTCTGTCCTGCATCAGAGCCTGCATACCCTGGTGAGAGTAAGGGAATCATCACACATGGGCTTGACATTTCCTACAAAGAACATGAACTTTTTTCTTGTAATTGAGGAGAAAGTTAATTAAGCCTAAACAAATAATTATAATAAAAATAGCTTCAAAAGGAGAGGAAATGTCCCAGCACAGCCATTTAAAGCTTCAGGATGTTTATAAAAGGGAGGTACCTCCTCACGAGGTAGCCAGCCCATCCTGCTTTACCTGGGTTAAGTAAATTTGGACCTTAAGTCACCCCTTGAAGATTCCCCCAAAGCTGAAGGTCATGCTTGCTGAAGGGAGGCTTCCTAGCACTATTCAATGAACTGTGCTTTGGGGAAATGGCACCCTTGCTGCTTGGAAATTCCACTATGTTTCTTCTCCAAAGGGCATGTCTAGGGTATTCAGGAGACCAGAAGCTGAGATTCTCCATGGGGACTGGTTGATCCCCACTGGTGGTGTAAGTTGCCCATTCTCCTTGGCCAGGGTAACAGGAGAAGCACCCTTTTCTATTCCCACTTCCTTTCTGGGCCTGAACTTCGGCTTCTGATGGCAGAGGAGCCACCAAAACGTCCCAAAATAGCCTCCTGCTGGAAAGAGGTAATGCAATGCATACCACAGAATGCATATTGATTTCTATTTTTGGTTCTTATCAAGATTTATTTCTCATTCCTTCAGGTAAATAGTGACCTTGGACTCACTGCCTTCCATATTTCCAGCCTGGGTCAATGAATCTTGGTATTGACCTCGGGGGCCATCAATACCTGCTTATTGTTGAGATATTTCAATGTCAATAAATGGCCCCATGGAAGTGGGAGGAGGACTGCCCAGCAAACCCAGCAGCTAAAAAACCAATCCCTTTTCTCCCAGTTGTCATATCAGCACAGAAAGGGCTGGTTCTAAAATTGATTAACATTCCCGCAGGGAGCGGGAAAACAAATTCCCAAATATAGCCTGAATCCTGCAAAGGGCACTTTCTCCGAATGACTATCCATTATTATGAAAGGAGAGAAACGCCCATGTGTACTCTATCTCTGCCCCTCTATCTCTCTCTACCCGCTCCTAACTCTTCTGTTTCCCCTCTTTCTTCCTGCCCCAATATCCAATTTTACATAACGATCCAAAAATCTTTGGAAAGAGATACCAGGCTATTATAACAGCTATTATGAGCCCATCATATTCTGGACTTACAAACCCAATTTCTCCAGCCTTACCTGATTAAAGGCTGGGGGTTGCAGTGCAAAAAGTCCATGTTTTGGCATCAGCCGCTCTGAGAAGTAAATCCTACCTTTATCCCCTGTACAATGGGGGATAAGACCTACTTTGTAGGGTTAGTGTAAAGACTAGAAATGTTGCCTGTGACATGGCCATCTGTAGATGGTCCATAAACCTCCATTTGTGTGTGTGTGTGTCTGGTTTGCATGGGCAGGCACCGGGAATCGAACCTGGGTCTCTGGGATGGCAGGAGAGAACTCTGCCACTGAGCCACTGTGGCCCACCCTGTGCTGCTTTTTTATTATAAATGTAATGCTTGCTGAGCTGGGCTGGGAGGGGATCAGAACTTGCCACTTGCAGTCCCAGCTGTCAT
Organism: Myrmecophaga tridactyla; assembly: GCA_004026745.1. Lineage (NCBI taxonomy): Eukaryota > Metazoa > Chordata > Mammalia > Pilosa > Myrmecophagidae > Myrmecophaga > Myrmecophaga tridactyla. Next base: position 51,150 of record PVIY010003258.1, on the reverse strand, counting down.
TCCCCGACATTCTCTACTCTATCCCCTTATCCTGGTTCCCATTTATAGGAATATTTTTAACAATGAAAAAAAGAATGGTACTCAAATGGTGGATGCATGACACTGCATTTTTCAAAACCCACAAGACTGTACAACACAAAGAATGAGTCCTAATGTAGACTGGGCTTTAGTTTCTAATATTGTACCAATATTGGCTCATCAACATCACAAATGTATCCCATAAGTGCAAGACGCCAGTAAAATGGGAAACTGTCAGAGGAATAAGAGGGCTGTATGGAAACTCTTTGTAATTTCTGCACAATTTTTCTGTAAACCCAAAACTGTTCTAAACAATAAAGTCTATTAATTAAAGAAGCAAGCAAAAATACCCCGTGGCTGAGGTTCAATTCTCTCTTATCAACAAATCTTGTGTTTTTCAGTCTTTATTGGTCATTCTTCCTGGCCCACCCACTTGTCCGTTGTGCTGTGCTCGACCTCGGGTGGAGGCTCCATGGGGGCAAGCCCAGATTTCCTTCCTCCAGTGTGAGTCCTGCGGCTTGCCTTCCCCACCAACTTTCTTTCTCTTCCATCCTTTCTCTGGGGTCACCTCAAAGCTCCCAGCAGCCCTGGTGGTGGATTTCTTCCAGTCCTTTCTTTTCCCCATGTCATGTCCTGCCCAGAGTGGCCCTGGACTGTGAGTGCAGCCTTGGCGATGATGGAGAAGGGAAGAAAGGAAGGCGGCCTTCTGCTGTGCCCTGAATCTGCCTTCCAGCCCCTGCTTGGCCTCACAGGACATGTCCTGGTGATAAGAGAGAAGCTCCAGATTGAGGCTGGTGGAAGAGGCTGGGAAAGAGAATAAACTCAGTGCAGGCACTTTACAAACATGATTCTACTGAATGCTTAAAACGACCGTCCTCATTGATAGATGAGGAAACAGAGACTCACAAAGTGTAAGAGCCAAGATTTAAATCCAGGTCTCTCTGACTCCAAATCCCATGCACTAGCGAACAATTGTGTTGGAAGGAAGGATTCTGGGGACAGAGGAGACAAAGAAATAGGCATCCAAGCATTTGGCGTGGTTGAAGGGTTGGAAGAAGTGCCTTGGTGCCCCATCGTACCCCGAATCTGAAATTCTAAGATTAGAAATAGTTTAAGATCATCCTGGCATACCATCTCAGTCCCCAAGGCCCATATTCTCTCTTATAGTAGATTTCACAAGCCATGGCCCACACAAACACCCCCCTTTCCAACCAAGCAGAAAGTTAAAGATCACATGTCATCAGGAAGCATCAGAACAGAGAGCAGAACGTTTGCTCATTTATTTATTCATTAATTCTACAAACATGTATTGTGTGCTTCCTATGTGTCAGGCAGGGCACGAGGACAAGGATGCAAAAGGTGAAAATAGATGCATTTATTGTTACAGTAGGCACAGATTCCTTTAGTGATTAGTTATATCTATGGACAAATGTGTGAGTGAGTGTATGTGATATGTATGTGTATATACACACGTATTTACAATTTATTAACTACAGCCTTCTTGCCCTGAAGGAACTCAAAGTTCACCAGAGAAAACAGTCATTATGATATAGTGAGAAAAATAACTTTAATGTAGGAAGAATAAAAAATCAGTGGAGAAAAGAGTAATAGATGCTCAGTTTACTGGGGAAGTTGGGAAGGACTTCAAGGAGGCTGGGAGAACATCTTCCAAACAGCCAAGGGGCATGGGGACAACCAAGGCAAATGGAACGTTCATTCATTTAATAATTATTTATTAAGACATCAGCTTCTGGTTAGAATGGATTTTTGCTTCTGGCTAGGACGTAGAAAGTTGCAAGAAACCATTGCTCTACCCTTCTACCATGAAAAGAACGGGTTGGATGAGCTACATAATTATAGCTTTAAAAACCTATTAGAGAGTCCAGGACACAAACTGCAGGAATTTATGAGCTTTCCTAGGACAGAAGAAACCCAAGACTGAGATTGTGGCAGGAAGCAGACTAAATCGACCACTGATGGGGTAAGAACAAACAAGCCAAGCTTGAATACACTTTTAATAGGTCCTCTGGAGCTGATAGGACAGGTCTGTACCCTGAGGGGATGAGTCACACCTTTCGATTCTTTCCCAAGTGCATGGCAGTAACTGCAGGAAGGACTGGAGAACTGATAGAAGCCCTCTCTGTGCACAGGCTTTCACCAAGGGCAAGGCTGCAGCCAGACACAGTCTAGGGGCAAGGAAGCAGGATGAAGATAGAAGCCCAAGGAAGAAAGCCAGGGGTGGATCTGGAAGCATAAAGAACTTGCCAGTAGACCCAAAACCAAGCTTCTGGGCTCTAGAGCAGAGAGTCATCTCCTGTGGTTCAGAAAACTTGCCAGGGCTCAGATACTAAGCCCTGATGCAGGAAGAGTTCTGATCTAACCCCTCAAACATCTGAAGTCAGTGGTGAACTGATTCTAACTAAATCTAGCTCAGACTCAACTCAACCACAAATTAAGTTGACTCAGCCTCCCACCTTTGAAGGTAATTATAATGTAATTTTATTTCTACTGTTCTCTTATATTCCACGTGTGAAAATTATTAAAAATTATAAAATACTTGATGAAGCAAGAAATCGTGACCTATAATCAAGAAGAATAAGGTCATTGAGCAGAACCACAGATAGTCCAGATGTTGCAGTTACCAAACAAAGACTTTAAAATAACGATTTTAAGTATTTTAATGGATCCGGTGTGAGAGGTGGATGACATAAGTGAAACTTTGGGAATTTCAGCATCAAAGTATGGAAAAGAACCAAATAGTTATTCAAGAACTGAAAACTACTGTATCAGAAGGAAATAATTTATTTTATAGTCTTTAACAGTAAACTGAACACAACAGAAAAAAGAGTCTGTGAATTTGAAGACAGAGAGACTATGCTGGTTTGAAATCACTACGCACCCCAGAAAAGCCTTGTTCTTTTAATCCTGAGTCAGTATTACAGGGTAGGACTCTAAGATTAGATTGTTTCCGTGGAAATGTAATCCATTCAATTGTGGGTGTGGCCTTTAGATGGAGATGCAACGCCCCCCCATTTCAGATGGGTGTTGATTAGTTTACTGGAGTCCTTTAAAAGGGGAAATATTTTGGAGAAAGTTTAGAGCCAATGGAGACACAGACATTTGAAGATGCTTGGAGGGCTGACAGAGAGAGCAGATGCCTAGACACAGATGTCTAGATACAGAGCCCAGCAGATGTCACTATGTACCTTCCCATGTGACAGAAATCAGCCTTTCTTGAGTCTAGGTATCTTTTTCTGGATGCCTTAATTTGGACATTTTTATGGCTTTAGAACTGTAAACTTGTAACTTAATAAATTCCCCTTTTAAAAGCCCTTCCATTTCTGGTATATTGCATTCCAGCAGCAATTAGCAAACCAAAACAGAGACTCATGTGAAAAGAAAACAACAAACTGAATAGATCATCTGAACTATGTGTGGGGCAATATAAAATATGATGTAGTGTGTATGTAAATAGACCCCCTGAAGGAGAGAGGATAAAATATTTGAACAGATAATAGTAAAAAATATTTCAAAATTGATCAAGGAAGGACACCAACCCAGAGATCTAAGAAATTTACCGATCTTCAGTTTGGAGAAATACAAACAAAACCAAACCTGGGCATACCAGAATCAAACTATATAAATCCAGAGTTAAAGAGAAAATATTTAAAAGCTACCAACTAAAAAAAATACATAATGCATGAAGGGAAATAATAATTAGAATGATGAGTGACTTGTCATTTTAAAAAATAGAGGCCAAAGACAATGGAATGATATCTTTAAAATGTTAAATAAAAATGCAGACAACTGTCAGTCTAGAGTTCTATACCCAGAGAAAATATCCTTCAAAAATAAAAATAAAACAAAAAAATTTCCAGAAAGCAAAAGTTAAGCAGACTTTCATCAGCAGACCTACATCACAAGAAATGCTAAAGTTGTTCAGGTTGAAGGGAAAAAATGCCAGGTGAAAGTTTATATCTGTGTTTTTAAGTAAATGAAAGACAAGGAGAGCATCAAAAAGTGTGAAACTAAGAGCAATTCAAAATTATCTTTATATGCTCTGTAAATATATTTTTAAATGTCTGTAGAAGACTATTGACTAGAGTACAAATTATAACAATGTATTGTGGAGTTTATAATTTATGCAGAAGTAAAATATATAACAGCAAGTGTGCAAAGAATTTAATTAGTTAATAAATTAAATTGTACCATAGTAAGATTTGTACCCTGTTTGTAAAGCAGCACAGAATTATTTGAAGGTAGACTATATTAAGTTGAGGATGCATATTGCAATCGAGAGTAACCACTACAAATTTACACAAAGAGGTATTGCTAAACAATCAACAGAAGAGATAAATGGAATACTGAAAAAGAATTTATCCCATGAGAAGGCAAGGAATAGAGAACAGGGAAACAAATGATAGGACAGAAAAAGAGAAAATTCCAAGAAACTAAACTTAAATCTAAGCATATAAGTAATTATATAAAATATAAATGGATCAAACTCACAAATTAAAAGACAGAGATTGTCAGAATGGTTTCAAAAGACAAAGCAAGAGCTAACTATACGTTGTTTATAAGAAACACATTTTAATATAGAGTCATAGACAAGTTGAAATGAGAAGATAGTCCAGTGTAAACCCCAAGCATAAGAAAGCTACTGTGTCTGTACATTAGTAAACAAAGGAGACTTCAAGAAAACGGGTCTTAGCAGCATTTTATTCCCTTACTTTTCATACCGTTAAAAGGGTGAAATCATCAAGGAGACATAACAATCTTAAATATGCATCCACCTAATAGCAGAACTTAAAAATACAATGGGCAAAAATTGACAGAACTAAAGAGGTAAACAGACATATATACAATGACAGTTGAAGATTTTAATGTCCCTTTTACCATTAATGGTAAAACAAATGGGCAAAACATCAATAAAATATGTTCAGATTTAAGCAATACTGTCACAAACTTGACGTATTTGATGCTTACAGTGTTGGAGAAGCCATAATATATCGCCAGCATGGCTGCCGTGGCTGATGCAGTGCTGTGTGCTGTGTGTCTGTGTGACTGACTCAGTACGGCCACTTACCCCCAGCCATCAGCTACCCCACATACAGGACACAGCTGTAGTCAGCAATTGCAGAATATCCACGCATTTCAAATGTACATGAATATTCATCGAGATTGACCATACAATGGATCAAAAAAAGTCTCAAAGATTAAGAACATGAAATGTCACAGAGTATATTCTTCCAGTATAATCTAATTAAATTAGAAATTAATAACAATAAGATTCTATAAAATCTGCAAATATTTAAAAATGAGGACCAGCCTTTCAAATAACCCACTGATTAAAGGAAAACATCACAAAAGTTATTAGAAAATATTTTAAATTAAATGTCAATGAAAATATAACAAAAGTTTAAATGAAGCTATTGCAGTATTCTAAGAGAAATTTATAACTTTACATGCTCATAACAAAAAAGGAGAAAGCTTTAGAATCTACCTTAAGAAATGAGAAAAGAAGCAAACGAAACCCAAATATGATGGATAGAAATGTTAAAGATAAAAAACATAAATTGATGAAATAGAAAATGGAAAAACAAGAGGTAAAATCAATAAGAATGATCAACAAGTGAAAAGTGTATTCTTCGGGAAAAAAAGATTAATAGAACTGATAGAATTCTAGCAAGACTGATAGAGAAAAGAAAATTGTGCAGCACTGCAGATCCTGCAGACTTTAAAATGACAATAAGGAAATATTACAAAATTACATGTCAATAAACTCAATACCTTGATTGAAATGGGCAAAAACATAATCTGTCGCAAGAAGAAATAGGAAATCTTAGTATCCTGGTACTGAGTACAGAAATTGAATTAAAAAAAGAAACATTTCCCACAAAGAAAATAACAGTCCCAAATAGTTTTACTGGTGAATTCTATCGAACTTTTAAGGGAGAAATAGTGCCAAACCTACAAGATCTAGATAATAAAGGAGCACTACTCAATTTATTTCATGAGGTCAGCTCAATGCACAAACCAATACCTGACAAAACTAACTCAAGAAAAGAAAATTATAAACTAAAATCTTTCATGAACTTAGGTATAAAAATCCTTGAAAATATTATTAAATTGAATCCAACAATATTAAATAAAGGATAGTGTATCAATATTGGGGCTTACACCAAGAATACAAAGTTGACTTAACATTTAAAAATCAATTAATGTAATTGAGCATATGGCAAAATAAAGAAAAACACTCGATCATCTTTGCAGATGCAGGGGAAGCATTGAAAAAATACAATACTCATTCATGATTTAAATGCAAAACAAAACAGAATTAAAAACCTCTTAACATACTAAAAATTTTTTTAAAAAAGCAGTTTTTTCAATTAGGGAAAGGGCTTCTGTGAAGAACCTAGAGCTAAATCAGACTTAATGGTGTCACCTTAAGATTGGAAAGAAGGCAGGGAAGGCCACCATCGCCACGTCAATTCAACATTGGCTAGTGGGGTGAGGCAACAGCAAGTAACCGGCATAACATTACAAAGAAAAAAACTGCTTTTAATCACAGATGGCCTGATTATAAATATAGAAAATTCTAGTGAGTTTACACAATAATTCCTAAAACTAGTAAGTGAATTTAGCAAGGTTACAGACTACAAGGTAAATATATAATATTCAATTGTATTTCTATAAACTAGCAATGAATGATTGGAAAATAAAATGAAAAAATAATGCCATTTAGAATAGCATAGAAAAAAAAATCAAAGACCTAAGGATAAATTTAACAAAGGATGGCAAGACCTCTACACTGAAAGCTCAAACCATTGCAGAGGAAAATTAAAGAAGACTTACTTCAATGGAAAAAGATGACTTGCTTATGGATTAGAAGACTGAGTATTTTTCAGACAGCCATTGTCCCCAAATGGATGGCTACATCCAGGGCAATCCCAATCAAAATTCTAGCAGCTCTTGAATGGAAATTGACAGGTTGTTTCTAAAATTTACATGAAAAAATGCCAAGGGTTCAGAAGATCTCAAATGTCTTGGGGAACAAAAAAAAAAACAAGAAAAAAGTTTTACCTAAGATATATAGAAACATAGTCCCACAAAAAGACTTGTACAAGCATGTTTAAAGCAGTTTTATTTATAGTAGCTCCAAACTGAAAACCACTCAAATGTCCATCTACAGAATGGATAATCAGATTGGAGTTCTTTCACTCAATGGAAAATAATTGTCATAAAAACAAATGAACTATCAATACACATAATCTCACCGACATTGCTTGGACAAAAGAGGTCAGACGCAACAGAGCATACGCTGTGTGATTCTATTTATATGACCTTTAAGAACAGTAAAAGCAGATTTATGGTCATAGAAATCTGAAAATCTGTTGCCTTCAGGTGAAGGTGGCATGGATTGACTGGTCAGGGCACAGAGAAACTTTCTGAAGTGGCAGAAAGTTCTACATTTTTATTTGGATTGTGGTTGCATGGGTGTATACAATTGCCCAAAGCAACCAAACTGTTCATTTAATTGCGTGTAGCTTAAATTTCAAAATGAGACTGACGGAGGAGAGGAAAGAAGAAGAGTAGGAGGAAGGCAAGAAGGCAAGAGGGAGAGAAACTTAAGAGCCATCCCGACCAAATGCAATTTGTGGACCTTGTTTGGGACCTGATTCAAATCAATCAACTATAAAAAAACCTTTTTTGAGATCGTCAGGAAAAATTGAACGTGATAATAGAAGGTATTAAATCACGCCAGTTATTTTCACTGGGCCTACAAATGGTGTTATTGTTATTGCAGAAAAACATTGAGGTGTGTAAGTAGAAAATGACACTCTGAGATGCGTGCTTATGCACTTCAGCGAAAGAAGGGATGGGTCTAGGGGACAGCAGGAGGGCTACTGTTGAAGCTGAATGAGGGTACACACAGGAGACATTATTCTATTCCCTCTACTTTCGTGTCTATGTATAATTTTCCATTAAAATGTTAAAAATAAAATAATAATTTTAAAACATAGGTTAGGTTATTTCATGGCTCCGAACAAAATCTTCCAGCAGCTTCTCATCTCAGAGCAAAATAAAAAATCCCTCGATTTTGTACGTACAAATCAATCTAGAGGGTCATGATTGAGATTGTTTTTACATGAAATAGAATAAGAGGGTACAGAAAGTAAAGAATAAAAAATACCAAAAGACATTACATGTATAGGAAATGCAGAGATAATTATTGCTTCACAAAATGATCTGAAGGTGTGTCTGTGTGTATGTGCATGTGTGCATGTGTGCATGGGTGTGTGTGTATACGTGTATATCAGGAGGGTGGGAAAAGCAGGCTATCAGAGAGAATTCCCTAGAAAGCAACATTAAAACTGAGACCAACAGTCACAATAAAAAGACAAACAACACAATTAAAAACGGGCAAAAGACCTGTACAGACACTTCACACAAGAATACATTTGAATGGCCATAAACGAATGGAAAAATGTTCAATACCATTCATCGACAGGGAAATACAGATCGAATCCATACTGGAATACCACTTCACACTATCAGAAAGGATAAATTAAAAAGATGGACAATACCAAGTATTGTGGAAGATATGGGACGAACAGAGACTCTCATATACTGCTGATAGGATTGTAGAATGGACATCCTCTTTGGAAAACTGTTGGCCAGGTTCTAATAAAGTTAAATACATATTTCCTCTTTGACTTATCAGTTCCACTCCTAGGCGTTTATCCAAGGGAAATGAAAATACATGTCTGTGGTGGTTTGGTGCTGTACGTACCCCCAGAAAAATATGTTCTTAAATTTAATCCATTCCCGTGGGTATGAATCCATTGTACGTAGGACCTTTTGATGAGGTATTCAGTTAAAGTGTGGCCTGCCTCAGCCAAGAGGAATCTTTAAAAGTCCTTTATAAGTGGAATGAAATTCAGACAGAATAAAAGCCACAGGAAGTAAGAAGCTGAAGGTCAACAGAGTCCAGAAATGAAGGAAGCGGCCAGGAGAGGACACCAGGTGCTTTGCCACAATCAGAGCAGCCCAGGACAAAGGGTCTCCAGCAGCTGGTCCCAGAATGCTGCAATCTTTGGGGAGAGAGCATTGTCTTGGTGCCTTGATTTGTACTTTTTTTCCTAACGTCAAAACCCTGACCCGCTAAGTTCCCATTGCTTAAGCCAGCCCTTTGCACGGCATTTGCTTGAGCAGCCAAGAAACCTGAAACATCATCACCAAGAAGACTTGTGAGCTAAAGTTCATAGCTGCCTTACAAATGGCCTCAAACTAGAAACCACTCCAAATGTCTATTACCAGCAGAACGGATGAACAGATTGAGTATATTCACACTGGAAGACTATTGAGCAATAAAAAGGAATGAACAACAGATACATACAACAACATGGATGAATCTCAAAAGCTCAGCTGTGCTGAGCGAAAGAAGCCTGTCACAGAAGGGTAAATGCTGACTGATTCCGTTTATATGATGTTCAAGTACAGGCAAACCTAATCTTAAAACAATAGGAAGTGTTTGCCCAGAAGTGAGAGATTGACTTGAAAAGAGCATGCAGGAAATTTCTGTGGTGATGGAAACGTTCTATATATCTTGATTTGGGTGATGGTTATGTGGGTGTGTATATTTGTCAGAATTCATCAAACTATAAACTTGAGACCTACACATTTTACTGCATGTAAAATATACCTCTCCCCACCCCCCCATCCCCCCAAAAAAAGACTAAGGCCTGAAGGATGAGCAGACGGTAGCCTTGGCAGAAAGGAGAAAAGCGCATTCTAGGGGACAGGGCCCACGATTGTGAAGACCTTAAAGTGGGAAAGAACTTCTTGTGTAACAAGCACAGAGAGGAGGCCAATGTGTTTGGACAGCACCGGGAATGAGGAAGGCAGCAGAGGAGGCTGGGATGTCAGCTGGGATGTATTCTTACCTTGCCTCATATGGCAGGTAAAAATAAACAAGGGAGTGACCAGTGAAAGGAGAGTGGTTTGGAGGGGTGTGGGGGTGGCAAGACTTGTTAGGAGGTTGCTGCAATCATCCACTATCCAGGCAGGAGACAGTGAGGGATTGGTCTGGGGTATGGGGAAGGGGAGAGGGAAAGAGAATCTATTTCAGGATACTTCTGGAGACAGAATGATGCTTTGGTGAAATGTATTTTGCAACAAGGAAGAGGAATTATTAAAGAGACCTTGTAGGCCAGAGGGTCAACAAGCTATTGTGAGAAGGAGAAGAAGGAAATGCTGGTGGTGAGGCTGAGAAGCACAGGGCAGGTCCAGCAGCCTCTTTCAGCCATGCAAAGGAACCTAGTCATTATCTATTGCTGCATAACAAACTGTGCCAACATGTAGTGGCTTAAACAACAACCATTTTATTTGATCATGATTTTGTGATCTGGATTTGGGCTCAGTTGGGCAAGTCTTCTGTTGGTTTTGGCAGCCATCTTCCAATGGCGTTTGGGTTCAGCCGGGCGAGTCTTCTGCTGGTGTCTGGACTCAGCTGGGACATTAGCTAGGCTGGGCCTTTCTCTCTCTCTTTCCATGTGCTCCCAGGGCCTCTCCTTCCCCATTTTGTCACATGCAGGAGAGTGGACTTTACATGGTGGAGCAGGGCTTTCAAGTGTACAAAGCATAAGCTGCCAGGATATCATAAGGCTCAGGATGGTACATTCTATTGGTTAAAATGTATCACAGGACCAGCTTAGATTTAATAGGAAGGGACCACACACAAGCCACCAATGCACAGACCACCGCAGCCCTTTTCTGATCATGCAACCTTGGATGAGTTACTTAACCTCCCCAAGCCTCAGCCTTCTCATCTTTACAGTGGAGATAATACCAGCACTTATCCCATCATTCTGTCCAGATTGGATAAGGTAGTGCCCATAAAGAGCAGTTGACATAGGGTTTGCACATAATACTCATTAGTAGCTTCTTTGCTTTAGTTGCTGCTGCTGCTGCTTGTTCCTGCAGAGATGTGTTTGCTGAACTCCAACACCGACTGATGCTATGGCCAGTGCCTTGCCTGGCCCTAGTCTTCTGAGAAAAGGTCTGCTCCCATTGGGTGCCAGGAGCAGCCATCTCCCTGAGGGGCACTTTCACCTGCTGGGTGGTCTCTTGTTTTTCACCAGCATCCACTGCCCAGTGTGAGTGGCTGATCCGTCCTTGCCCTGCCAGCCAGGCTCTGTCCCTCTCTCTCTCCCTCCCTTCCCCTTTCTTCCCTTTGTTTTCTTTTGGTTAATTAAACATGGGTCAGCTATTTACATGAATGATCATTGTTGCCATGCCAACCCAGAGAGCATCTAAGAGGGACAGCATCCTTTGCCCTGCTCCAAGAGAAGCTGCTTCCCCAGCCTCCCCTCCATGTCCTGCCTCTCTCCTGTTCTCCCTCTGCAATCTGTTCCTCAGGGTCCTCTTCTTGATAACACCTGTTCCCACCAGCCAGCCCCGAAAGAGAGCAGAACCCAAGGCCACTGAATCTTCCAGACAGTTCTTACAGATGTTTTTAATGTTAAAAGATCCCTTAGATCTCCTTGTCACCATCCCCCATATGTTCAGCCCCTATTAGTTGAGAAAATGCATAACAATGAAAAGTTGCTATGAATTCAGTAATGCTTTTAAATGAATGTATTTTATTCATCCGACCCAGCAGGAGAAATGCTGGCATATATATCTGAGAGATGTGTAATTGATTCTGATTTCAGGCAATATTTGGCACCTTTCATGGATTCATTGTCCACTGTCCTGCACCCACTCCTTGATGATAATCTAAGGATGCCCAGGAAACACTGCTTACAGATTACCACCCTGCCCTGGGCGTTCGCAACTCAGAGTGGGGCTTATGCCCCTGTGGTACCCATATCACCTGGGAGCTTGTGCAAAATGCAGAATCTCACGCCCCACCTCAGACCCACTGATCAGAATCTACATTCTAACAAGCTCTCCAGGAGATGCTTAGACGCATGAAAATTGCAGCAGCTGCTTTAATATTCCGCTTTCGGGTCACCCGCAGTCAGTCAATCAACCAGCTGTTGTTAAGTGCACAGGCTTTGGAGCCAACTGCCTGGGTGTGAATCTCGGCCCTTCATTTGTGTGATGTATATCAATGGGGTCCAACTTCACGCCAGGCCCCAGGGCGGTCACAGGAGTTGTGATGGAGGGAAAACCGGACAGGGATCCTTCCCCCCTGGGCGCTTATAGGAGATATGCGCTGAGTGTGCAAATGTAAGATTCTAAAAGAAGTAACAAAAATAAAAAATAAAAAATAAAAAATAAAAGAAGTAACCATGGCTCCATCCATTTATTCATTCTATTCATTCAACAGACGTTTATGAGCACCTCCTCCGTGCTGGACACAGCTGTGCCTGGAATGTAGGAGGGCACATACCAGGGGGCTTGACCTACACTGGAAACTTAGGGAGGGCTTCCTGGAGGAAGGGACACTTAATTAGATATGAAGGATGCCATGGCGTTCGCTGAAAGAAAGGTGGGGTAGGGGTGGCAGAGGGTTTCTCTCATCCACAGTGTTGTTAAAAGGACAAACATGTTGATGCCTGAAAAATGCCCATGAAATGTAGCACCAAGGAGGCAGGTCACTGTTGACATTCATGGGTGATTTTTCTTGGATGCAATTGGGCTGAAGGTTAGCAGAGGGGGGAGGGGGGAGGAGATGGAGAGAGCAGGCAACACCATCTCTTTTAAGCAGTTTGCCTGGAAGGGGCAGGAGAGAGGGCCCTGCTAATGTGAAGGAGACAGAGGGCTTTAATTTACTTTACTGTAATATAATTAATTTTACTTTGCTTTATGTTTTATTTTATTTTCACTTCTTTATAGCTAGAAAAGACTGTTTTTGAATAGCTGTGTGACCTTGGGCATGTTACTTACCAACTTTGAGAGCCACTTTCCTCTTTCTCTGTAAAATGAGGGTAATAATATCAACAAAGTAAAGAACCAGTCGCGTTGTACATGAGCAGTGCTATTAGGAGCGCTCTTAGGAGGTGAGGCTCCCCGGCGTGGAGAAACACCCGTCAGCCCTGCTCCAGTCTGGAAGGGGAGCCGGGCAGCTGGGGACCACGGAGCCAATTTGCTGAGACCCAGGAGGAAAGCGGCAGCAGCTCCAGAGAGAAGAGGAGAGAGGGGATGGGAGTGGCCAGCGGGCAGGAGGCAGGACCACCCGGGAGCGTACCCCACCTTCGCCCCCGAGGCTTCAGCAGCCTCCTTTGCTCCCAAATGCTGGGGTGCTGGAAGACACCGAATTCCATGTCTGATCTCAGAGGAGCAAAAGTGGGGCAGCCCAGGCAGTGCGAGTCCAGACCCAAGGAGAAGCATGTGGGAGGAAGCGGCAGGAAGGCTCAGAAACCGTGGGCAGCGGTCTTGATGGACAGGGCCAGGGAAGCCAAGGGTTTCCGGTTCTGCAAGGGGCCCATCTAACACCTGGATTGGGTGCATTACGCACAGGCGCTGTGCCAGGCGAGGCTGAGGTCATGCAGCACTGCACCACCTCCATTCGTTCTGCTCAGTTCACAGTTACAGATGAGACGCTGCCCTGTGCCAGGTGCATTGTTGTGGTCCTCAGAATTACGGCCTTGAACGAACTAGACGTAACCCCTTGCCCTTGTGGGGCTTACATTCTACCAGACATACATATATATCACATGGTGGAAAAACAAACCAGGGAAGCTTGATTTATATTTTTAATCCAGAAAAGGGAGGCTAGGGAGTGCCAGAGCAAGCTGTACATAGAGGAAGAGGTAAGCCATTCTTATACAGGGTGCTCAGGTGCCCTCAGTGCAGGATGACATTTGCAGAGACATGCAGAAGGCGAGGGGCTGAGCCCTGAGGATTATATGGGGGAACAGCGTTCCAGACGGAGAGAATTTAGCCAAGGGGTTTCCATCTAGCTGGGAAGATGGGGCTCATTCAAAGGTCAAATCCCTAAATAGGAGCACACAGGACAACCGTCCCACAGAATGTGCTTGTGACTGAGGTATTTGGAGGGGATGGAGATGATTGATGGTGTGCAGAGTTCCAGGGGTCCTCCAGAGAGATGGGATTGAGCTGTATTGGAGGCTGAGGGAGAGTTTAAACAGGTGGGGAGAGAATGGTTAGGACAAGAACATGCAGATGGGAAAGGGTGTGACAATGTGGATATTGGCTCATCCTCAAAATGTAGCACAAGCATCACCTCCTCTGAGAAGCTTTCCTCTCCCTCCCTCCATTTAAGACCTGTAAGGCCCCTTCCTCTGGGCTCCACTGCACCTGTATCCACTGCAATCAGCACTTGTCCCACTGTGTTCTGTTCTTTATTTATAAATGTGTCTGCTCCAGTAGATGTGCTCCCTTGAGGCATGGCTAGCCTGTGTATTTATCTCTAGTGCTCCACCTAGAAGAATAGTTGGGCTGGAGAGGGGATTGGATTGAAGAGAAGATCTGAGGCCAGACTGGAGCTGGGACTTCATGTTGAAAGATGTGGGAACCACTGAACAGAGGATAACATGCGTAAGGAGATGTGTGGGAAAGTGAATCTGACTATGCAATACAAGATGGTTTTGAAGAGTTGAACTGGGGGCAGGGTGATCAATTAGAACGGATGCCCACATCCCAGTGTCAGGGAGGGGCTTGCCCTAGTCATGAGCCAGGAGAATGGAGAAGGCTAGAGAGAGGAGAGAGACCCCCTGGAGAGCCTGGTCATCAACCACAGAGCGTGAAGGAGAGAGTGATGCTTAAGATGACCCCAATAGTCACAATGTGAATGGAAGCAACCCGAGTGTCCACAGACAGATGAATGGATAAGCGAAATGTAGTTCATTCATACAAGGGAATATTAATCAGCTGTAAAAAGGAATGAAATTCTGATACGTGCTACTACAGGGCTGAAACCTCAAGACGTCATGTTGTGCGAAATAAGCCAGACACAAAAGGACAGATATTGCCTGATCTCACAGATATAAAATAACTAGAATATGCAAATTCATAGAGACAGAAAGTAGAGTACAGATGCCAAGGATGGGGTAAGGGGGGTTAAAGCTTAATGGGTGAAGGCTTTCTGTTTTGGGTAACAGTAAAGTTGTGTTAAGGAAGATGGTAATGGTAGCATAAACTTGTGACTGTCGTTAATGCCACTAAATTGTCGTTAAAATGGGAATTTTTATTTTAAATATATGTTAGTTAAATAAAATAATAATTAAAAAAACAAATACGGTCCCATGCTTGGATGCTTAGAGGGGGAAGAAAACAAATCCAGCGTGTGGCAGGCAGAGGGCTATTCATTTGACACAGTCTGTTCACAGGTCCTCTGCACACAGCCTTATCCTCTTACCCCTGGAGAGTGACTCTATATGAGTCTCTGGACATTGAAATTTGAAAATAACCTTAATCACGGGATAGCCAATGGCTATGAATACACATTACTGTCAACCTGGGCACCTTTAATGGAACCTGGAAACTTGTAGACAAAGAGCCAATGAAGCAAACCCACCTGGTGAACAGAGCCTCCGCTTTTACATGTAAGGCTGGAAGTCATCGGAGCTATAAAATAATGATAATGATGATTACGAGCCTCCATTGGCAGAGCACATTAAAATCAGATTAATTTGTTAATTTAAAATAACAATACTGATTAAGATCATTAGTAACGCCTTAACTTGATTCAGCATCCCAGCTGTAAACTTCTACAGCCTTTCTCAGATTCGTAATGTTGAGATGAGACTCCCAGCACCTTCCTTCACTTGACAAGCATTGATGGGGCCCCTGTGAGATGCCACACCCTCAGCTGGGCCTGGAGACACAAAGAGGAACAGGACAGGGCCCTGCCCACAAGGACGGTGCCATGCAGTGAATGGCAAATAGCTAGTGGTGGCTCAGGGTGGCAGCTGTGTGCTGTGGGGTACAGGCCTGCTTCGGTTTGCTAAAGCTGCCAGAATGCAGAATACCAGAAATAGACTGGCGTGTTCAAAGGGGATTTTATTATGTTATAAGTTAAGTTCTAAGGCCATAAAAATGTCCAAATGAAGGCATCAACAGGAAGATACCTTCACTCAAGAAAGGCTGATCCCGTCCAGGGTTTTTCTGTCAGCTGGGAAGGCATATGGCTGGCATCTCCTGGTGCAGCTCCCGGGTTGCCCTGCTTTCAGCTTCTGATTCTAGTGGCTTTTTATGTCAGTTTTCCAAGCATCTCCAAATGTCTGTGTCTAGGGGTCTGCTGTCAGTGTCTACTTCTTTCAAGGACTCCAGTAAACTAAGACTTACCTCGAATGGGTGGGCCGTATTTCCAAGGAAATAATCTACTTAAATGGTCCCACCCATAATTGGGTGGGTCACTTCTCCACGGAAACACCCTAATCAAAAGATCCCACCCACAGTAAATTTGCACCCACAAGATTGGATTAAAAGAACAAGGCTTTTCTGAGGTGCATGATAGTTTCAAACCAGCACATGGCCTGTGACAGATTGTTCCAGAGCCAGGAGCCTAAAAAGCACGGTAGCATTCATTTGTGCTGCCTGGAATGATGAGTGTGAAAACATGATTAGAATGACCCTGAAACTCAATGTATCAACATGTGTCATAGACATGGGGCAGGAAAAGCAGAAATACATATGTTGGAGGTGGGGAGTCACAATTTTGAATTTTTCTCTCTCATTAAGCTCATCGGTCCCATAGTTCAAAAAGTTAGATCCAGAGCCTGGGCCTTCCTCTTGTGAATAAAGGCCAACGGGACCCCTGGGCAGGCTTCAGTCTCTAGAGGAACATGAGGGAGGGATAGGCAGCCACAATAGGCCCTTGCCTGCTTTCTGCTTTCTGACTGCTTCCAGATTTGCACCAATCTCTCCCTTACTGTGGCCTATGCCAGGCCTGAGGAGTGTGAGAAAAGGGTTGTAAGTGCAGGGAGTGGCCCGTGCAAAGGCTCTGGGGTTGCAAAGTATTCACAAGGTCCAGACTTATTGGAGGTCAGTGCTGCTGTGCCCTGGGGACCAAGATGCCCAAAGTGAGTTCAGAGAGGGGTCTGTGGGAAGGGTGTGGACCCCTTCCTAAGGGCAATCCTGAAGGGTTTTCAGTAGGGCCATGACACGGCAGCATTTACATGTTAAAATATACCAATCTGGATGCTGAGCAGAGACTGCAACTGGGGGAAACCTCCAGACCAGCGCCCTCCGGTAGAACTTTTGTAATGAAGGAAACGTTCTCGGCTTGCTTCAGTCAGGCAGCTGCCAGCCACCTGTGGCTGTTGAGCACTGGCAACATGGCTGCTGCACCTGAGGAAGGGAATTTTCAATTCTAAGTTAATTACTTTACATTTAACCAGCCCCATGAGGCAAGGGATTATCTTATGTTCCAGCTTTGGCCCTTTCTAAGTGGGGAGGCCCCCTATGTGCACTGCTAAATTCATCAGGACACATCCCAAGAAGCAGGGGTGCTGGGCCAAAGGGAACGCACATTTTTAAGATGGTTTGATTCCTATTTTTAAAATGAATCTAAAAAATAAATAAATAAATAAATAAATAAATAAATAAATAAATAAATAAAATTAAATGAATCTACTGGCTTAATCTCCTATTGCAGGGACAGCCATGTCCCCACACCCTCATCAGCATTGGGTCTTATATATATTTTTCTTTTCTCTAGTTTGAGGGATCAAGAGTAGCATGGAATGGAGAATGGTACCTCAAGTAATCGACCTCCAAAATAATCTCTATGCCTACTCTGCCCCATCCCACTCCCCACCCCCAACTTGTTCCCTCTCCTTCTGGAGTCCATTGCATTCCCATTTTCCAGAATTAAAAAAAATCCATGACATTCTCCCGAATTCCCAGGGCCTGAATCATTTCTTTCTCCCGGGAGAGGAGGATGTAGGCACATGCCCCAGCTGCCATGGGGGTGGATGAGCGTGTATTTTTCTTTTCTTCCCAGAAAACGTATCAGAGAAACATCCGTCTAGTTTCTCAGTGTTATTTTTCAATTAGCCGCCCCAATCCTCTGGATTACAGTTTCTTATTTGCCAGGATTGGTAGTTGCGAAAATACTAACAATAGTGATAAATATTTGCTGCAGCAATCGCTCTGCCCCGAGCCCCTTCCCCGCGCACCCGCGTAATTAAGAAGTAAGCCAAATGGGCAAAGGCAAAGCTCCAGTGCCCCCTCCGGCCTCAGGGAGGACGCGGGAGGATTGTGGACCACAAATTAATGCGGGGCCAGAGCCACCAGCAAATATGGAGCAAAACAAATGAAGCTCAACTGCCAAGGCAGAAACCTAATAAATCTTGCCCAAAGTGGCTTTCTCCTTGGGCCCTAAGCTGTAATTAGAAGGGGGGACTGAGGGAGGGGGGCAGCCAGGGGCCAGGCTGCGGGAGGAGAGCTCTCTCTGCCTTTGTTCCCAACGCCACTCCCGAATGCCCCACTGGGACAGGCTCTCTGTCCTTTCTGCTTCTGATCCCAGCCCGCCCAGCCCTTTGGCTCGGCCTTTCCACCTTCCAAGCCCGTGAATATCCACCACCCGCAGCCCTTCCCTCCCACCTGGTTTGTTTGTTGCCTTTGCACCCCGTTTCCCTCACTCCTTTAACACCCCTCCCTTCCTTTGGCCTTTTTATGCCCCCTTCCTTGCCGTGAAACAGTCTCCAAAGTTACCCCTCCAAGCAGCCCTCCCTCCTGCACCCCACCCTTCGCAGCTCAGGCTGTTCCTTCACGAGGGGCCTCTCCTGTGCGGAGCTGGGCTCACGGCTGAGCCTGACCCCGAGCCTCGGGTGACTCTGGGCAAGTCCATCCCTCTGGGGTCTCGGAGCTTCCATCCAGGGAAGGGAGGCTTCCTCACAGCCTCGTCCCGAGCATGAGGTGAGAGACTCTGCAAAAGGCCCAGCACAGAGACTGGCACATTGGAGGTTATCTTAGTCTCCCAGCTGCTAAAACAAATGCATGCAATTTGTTGCCTTATACAAGGGGAGTTCATTGACTCATTGTTTTCAGGCTAGGAGAAGTCCAAACTTAGGGCATCTGCAAGACGATGCTTTGTCACCACACCCTGTGGCGTTGCGGGGCTGGGCCTTGGCGTTCCTGCCACGTGGCAGTGCATATGCTTTGCCTTCCGGCTTCTTCCGTGGCTTTTCTCTCTACGTCTGAATTCCACTGGGCTCCTAAAGGACCGCGGGCACTGGGATGGCAGCCCAGCCTGGCTCCGCAGGCCATACCTTAACTGCAGCCGCTTCTCCGAGATCTGCTCACAGTGGTCCGCAGCCGGCAGAACAGCCGCGCCGGGCTCACAGATGCATCCACCTCGCGCTGCTCCCTGCAGGGAGCCGAGCGCCTCCCGCATCCTGCATCGCTTCTCACGGACGTACTCAGCTTGTGCGGACTCCTCTTATTCTCCCGTTCCAGTGGGTGTGATTTTGGTCTTTTACGTGTGTTTCCCCACCACGACCGAATGTGTTCTCTGCTTCCAGTGTCCTTCCTTACAAAGGCTAACACAGGGCTCTATGTATTGGGGTAGCTAAATCCTTGAGGTCAAGCGAGGGAGTGGGTGAATCGCTGGGAGGGTCTCCTTTTTCTCTCTGCCCGGAGCTGCCGAGGTGTACCTCCAGGGGGCTGGGGCTCCTGGAGAGTTAGTTTCCAAGGTTTAGGCTCTAGGCCACTTGTTTCTGCTCTTCAGATCTGATACTTGGGAGGCACTTTTTCCCTGAGCCCCCTAGAGAATAAATATAATTTCCATATCCCTACCCTCTGAGCTTCTCTGCCACACACACAGTTCCCCAAAGGGCTATGTCCCCTATATCTTTCAGTCCCCAACATGCCTCCTGCAGTGGAGTTGTGGGCTCTTCTAAACTTGGCTACGAAAGTGGAACACAATCCAGGTTTCCAACAATAGGGAGTTTGTTAAATAAATTCCAGTGTCATAAGCACATTCGTGATGCATTTTAAATGCAAAAAAGCAAGTTGCAAAACAGTATGTAAAGTAGGAACCTATTTTGGTTTAAGAAAAAAAAAAAAACCCAGCTCTATATGTATGGGCAGAAAATTGTCTGAAAGAATATACACCAAAACGTTAGCGATGTTTTTTTTTTTTCCTTTTTTCTCTGGGTAGTGGAGATAACAAGGGATTTTGATTTCCTTCTTTGTGCATATTCTGATTTGTTTACAATGAGCATATATTTCTTCTGTCTCAACTAAATAAACAAATAGAGGAAACTACTGCTGGGTTCTCTGAGGCCTCGTTTGCATATATTTGCATGTCTCTCCATCAAGCGCCATCAATCAAAACCTACTCCGTCTGGGGGTATTTGATTCAAGAATCAAAGAGGCCTGGGGTGCCCCAAATGCTTGTGCTCATGTGGCCACTATAAGCCCTACTTGGGAGGACCCTGGGGGGCCCCCATCTGAAATCCTGAGACCTGCTACGTACCCCCTGAAATCCTTTATCTCGCGCCCCAGCCTCCCGCAGGACCACGGCGTGACACCAGCCTAGAGGCAACAAGATCCCGCTGTCACATTTCCCACTGCAAAACCGTCCTGCTTCCTCTCGTCAGCAGCGTTTACATGTTATTCTCACTACATTGACCTCGAGTGGCCGACTCTCCTTTCTTTCTCCGGTTCCTTGTGTCTGGCCTCCCCTCCCACCCTTTCTCTCTTGTCTGTGCCTGTCTGAGCCGCCTTGGGCTCGCCTCCTGTTTTTGTACTTTGTGCAACTGGGGGGATCAAGGGTCTGAGAGCACAGCGCAGCCCCCAGTCCCGAGGTGTACGTGCCTCCTTGCCTTGGCTGGTGCTGCAAAAGCAGCTATGAGCACAAGCTGGAGGAAAATCACACCGGGGTTGACCCAAACTTTACCTGATTCTTCATCAGGGGAAAAACAATGGATCCAAGGCCACACACACACACACACACACACACACACACATTCACACACACTCACTACCCAGAGGCAAGGCTGTCCTTTCAACAACATCTACTCTCAGGCCAAATGGAGGAGAACCATTTCTAGGACCTGATGACGCTGATTGGGGCAGACACATAAGTGACAAGGTGTCCATCTGTTCCAGCACTCGGTGACAGCCACCTCCGCTGGCTTACGGTCTGTGGGGCTCTGGATCTGTTCTCTACGGACATGACCACATTCAACCCCAAAGCCATGGTTAAGAGACCACTGCCCCTAAACCATACAGCCCAGCCTCAAATTCCCCATCCTGCACTTATGAGCTGTGCGGTCTTGGTTGAGTTCCTCAGATCTTTTTGCCTCAATTTCCTCATCTGAACCTTAGGACGAGACAGCCCCTGCCTCCCAGACTTCTTGGGAGAATCACATGTGAATGCAACACTCTCAAAGCAGTGTCTGACATCTAGGAAGCACTCGGTGAATTTATTTTATCACTTTATCTTTCAAACAGACCCGGACAGTAGGTACATATGGTGGCCAGGGTGTCTGGGAATCCAGATTGTTATTTTATTAATCATTGCAATATCAGTAATCCACTTATCGTATATTAATCTGTTTCCAAGCCCGGCAACCGCCCTGTTTTACCTTCATGGTACCATTGAGGAAACACAGATTTAGAGATATTCATTAATTTTCTCAAGTCAGACATCTGGTGATTGTGGGTGGCAAGAATTTTAGTCTTTTTGA
Source organism: Myrmecophaga tridactyla (assembly GCA_004026745.1). Classification (NCBI taxonomy): domain Eukaryota; kingdom Metazoa; phylum Chordata; class Mammalia; order Pilosa; family Myrmecophagidae; genus Myrmecophaga; species Myrmecophaga tridactyla. The sequence continues at coordinate 29,518 of PVIY010003258.1, read as the reverse complement.
TTCTGATTCCCATTTGGAAGTCTTCCTCGGCTCCAGCCTGAGCCCCCTCTTTCCATTGCTTAATTTTCTTGCTCTGTCCTTGGAGAACAATCATTTTCTCCAGCTTTGCCCTTCAAGGGCCTGCAGCCAGTTATTGCGTTCGGAGCGTCCTGTGGCCCCCCCATTTCCCCACCTTTCCTGGGGGGCGGCGGGTGGAAAGCTTGCAGCTTGCCATTGCTCAGGGCTGGAGGGAAGCCCCCTGGGATGGTGGTGAGAGGGCTGGGGGAGTTTGGGAAGCAGGGCCAAGCCCGTGAGGGTGGGACTTCCCAGCCCCAGGCTGCCAGTTCCATCGGGGGCCTGTCCACGGGCAGTGGGGGGATCGGACTCGGGCTCTGCCTGGCTTCCCACGGGCACTTTGCAGAGAGAAGAAGGGCTGGGCCCACGGGGCAGAGACGCCACCCACATCTCAGCGCCTCTGACGCTGAATCCCTGTACACAGGGCTTTGCCTGTATGCCCCAAAGTGGGGGCGCGGGGGGGACGGACTTTGTCTTCTTTAGGTCTGTCTGCGCTGAACAATAGCCATAAATAACAATGGTAATCACCGCAATGGGGCAGCCGGGGCTACGGCCGGGTGGGGTCAGCTTGCCTCCAGGTGCCCCTCTTGTCCCTGCTCCTGGAGGTTGAGACACAGCCAGGAAGACTTGGTGGGGAGAGCCAGGGCTCTGTCCCCGGGGTCCAGCAGGCAGGGGGTCCTCGAAGTCTGGGGGTCGACACACCCGAAGCCCCCACCCTTACCCCCAACGTGCAAAGGCTCTGCCCCGGCCGGGGGAGAAACTGAGTCTGAAGTAGAGCCAGCAGCCTGGCCACTCACCTGTCCTCTGGTTTCTTGTCGGCTCTGAGACCCATCAGCTGGGCTCCTTGTGCGGTCTTGGGGAGGGGGGCGTCTGCATGGGGAGAAGGTGAAGTCTGCGACAGTGTGTGGCCCCAAGAGCTGGGCTGGGAGAGTGCCTTTCCACAAGGGGGGAGTGCCCGGGAAGGGAGACTCTCCCTCTGCCACCCTCCAGCAGCTTCCTGGCTGGCCTTAGAGCACAGCCACCCTGCAGTCTCCCCGGGGACGCGGTGTGAGCAGACCCCTCTCACAGCCCAAGGTCCAGGCGATGCCCTTGCAGCAGCTTCTGCTGTGGCTGCTGTTGATTGCCTCACACAGATGCCCTCACCCGGCGGGTGTGCCCTCACCAGGTGGGTGTGCCCTTACTGGGTGGGTGTGCCCTCACCGGGTGGGTGTGCCCTCACCGGGTGGATGTGCCCTCTCCGGGCAGGTGTGCTCTCAATGGGCAGGTGTGCCCTCACCAGGTGGGTGTGCCCTCAATGGATGGGTGTGCCCTCACCAAGTGGATGTGCCCTACTGGGCGGGTGTGCCCTCACCGAGCAGGTGTGCGCAGGTGTGCGCTTACCTGGTGGGCGCACCCAGCTGCTGCAGCTGCTTGTTACAGACGCCTCACCCCTGCACCGTCCTCTGGCTCAGCTCCCTTCTTCTGCACTTCCCAGGGTGGCTCAGCGCCAGCTTCCGACTGATCACACGTGTGACACTAGCCCACAGTCCTCGGGATCGAGAGCCTCTGTGGTGCCCTTAGGGCCCCTGCTTCTCGCCCTCCCCCACGGGTGGTTCCTGACCATCCCCTCCATCAATCACTTGCACAATAATCTCCCTCTCAGTTCTGCTTCCAGGGAACTTGCTGGAGGCTGGGTCCATCGGGCCTCCACTCTAACCACAGGGCATTGAGGTTAGCAGGGGCACAAAAGTCCCGAAGTCCTACTCGTGAGCCTCGGGGGCAGCTGTGAATCTAGAGGGTCACTGGCACAGCCCCTCATGAGATGTGCACAGGTGCACACATTTGCACACACATGTGTGCACACCACATGCCGGGCTTGGGGTGTCTTTGGCATACATGTCCCCCCTCCCTGCAGCTCTGGAAATGCTCTCAAGTTTGGAGGTGGGGGGAGTTGATCTCCAAACCCGTGGGCCTGTGCACGGAGCTTCCCCGAGGCCAAGGTCTTGCTGAGAACTCAGCTTTGGCACTCTCCCTTTCATTTTCACTTTCTAGGGTGAAGGATGGTCTCCTAGGAAGACTCTGAGGCTGGAAATGGATTTCTCGATATCCACATGCATTTTGCTTCCAATTCAGGGTGTAGAAAAACACAACACTCCTTTAATTGATCCTGTTGGAGGGAGCAGCGGCTGCAATCAGAGGGGCTCAGGGTTGCAGAGGGACTCCGTGCATCCGCCAGGGCCCAAGGAGAATCCAGCCTTCGGGGGGCGGATGGCAAGGCAGCGAGTGCCTCAATTGCGTAATGGCTTCTGTTTATTTCTTGGTTTGTTTTTCCCCCTTTTGCAGCAAACTGCTCAGATTCAGGAGGCTTTATACTTGCTGCCTGGGCTGGAACTCTCCTGGGCGGAAAGCCTGGGTTAATTCTTTGTGAATAATTCGTTTATAAGACATTATGCCCTGCTTGGAAGCTGAGAAATGGACCCCACTGTGCAGCCGGAGTCCCCCCATTGACCAGCACCCTCAGCCCAAAGTGTAAGAAGGATAATTACATGGAAACCCCATACATCTATTTATAGATGGTAGGTGAAGATTGAAGACCCAGACGTCCTGGGATTCGGAGACCCTGTAGCAGGGAGGAAGCCCTCAGGCCTCTTGCTGATCAGGGGTGCAGGGAAGGCGGGTAACTGCAGCCAGCAGGAGACCCCGTCCCTTGTACCTTGAGGCTCCTGGGCCGTCCTTCGCGCCCCCTGCTCTGCGGGGCCTTTCCTCACATACCTCCTCCCTGGGTTTCCTGCAGGCGGGCCTTGTTTCCTTGTCCTGGAAGCCACTCCTTGGCACCACCCGAGCACAGCCATTCTCCCCTCTCATCACCTGTTTGCCCCACTCTCCTCCATTTTTAGGAAAACAGAAGCGTACTGCTGTTTCTGGAAAGAAGAAAAGCAATCCAACTCCTTTTCAGTATTCCCTTTCTTATTTCTGTCCCCGTCCTAGCCAATCCCAACTCCTAGCTGAAACAGCCACTTTGCAAAAGCACCATGTTAAGCCGTTGGAGTGACGGTGGGATAGAGGGCTGGTTAGGAGCTCCAAATCCTGGGCACCACTCAGAGCTGTGCAGCCTTGGGCAAGTTCCTTGTCCTCTCTGTGCCTCTGTTCCCTACCTACAAAACACAATGACAGCAGGCCCTGGCTCACACATGGCTGCGTTGGTGCAGGCGGTGGATTCTCAGAGAGCACCCGGACAGTGGTCCCTGGTGCCCAGGCTTCCCGGCACTGCCACGGTGTTAGCTGCTACCGGGGGTTCTCCAGGCTCAGGCTGAAGTGAGGACCCCCACACTACCCTCACGCCCTCCCAGAGGGAGCCTGAGGACAGAGAATTTGGAGCCCCCAGCCCCAAGGGACTCTGGCCCCCTGGCCCCTGGCACGCCCACAAGGGGTGCCCTTGGCAGACCCCGGCACGGCAGGACAAATGTGCACTGCAGGACACACTGCCTGCCCCCTGAGGAGGAGCAGACCTTGGCCAGGCCCCAGTGCCAAGACAGGAGAGCCAGCTTCATTCCCACCATTTTCCCGCTGTGCCACCTCCACCTCTTCACTGACACTCTTTGAACCTCAATATCTTCACCCATAAGTGAAAGACAACTGCCCACCCCTTATATGATTACGGTAAAGAGGAAATATTTTAATACCTAATAACAATGATAATAGGAAGAGAATAAGAGCTATTTGTTAAATACAACGTATTAAAGCAAGTTAGACATATATCGTGAAGGCAGAATGTATTATTTAAATACTCCCTTTTCCAGTTTAAAGAATAACACTCAACTAATGAGCAGGGCTATTCCCGAAAGTTGGGAGAGCGGCGGAATCTCAGCTGAGTTCCACTCTGGTTAATGGATTCAGGATGGTTTCTGCTGGATAATTATATTCAATAAGGCTCTGGCAATAGAACTTGCCATTTATCGTCCCTCTGTACGGTGCTGGGATCATGGCCCAGGGACCGTGTGCTCTGTTGGCAGTGGAGGAGCATGGATACGTGAGGGGACCCCTTTCTCAAGAACCGGGGTGCCCGGCCCCGTCTCTCTGAGTGGATTCACTCCCTGTCCCCTCTCCCCCGGGTGGGGTCACCAGGAGACGCTTGGCAGCGAGCCCTAGCTGCGCCCAGGGGCAGCCAGGAGTCTGGGGGCTACTGGGGGCCTTGTCCCCAGCTGGCCCCCATCTGACGAAGGCCCCCGGGGGAATGAAGCTGGCCTGCGGAGGGAGGGGGTTCTTTCCAGGAGAGGCACAGCCTGGACCAGGAGTGCAATTGTAGGACTTTGGCACATGCCTCGCCCTGTTACGAGGAAAAGTGGGAGATTTACCAGCCTGACCGAAGTTTCACTGACTTGCCACCCAGCAAGGGGGGTAAATCAAAGCAGTCCACGTTACGGGGTCATCGGCCTTAGGAACAAAGTCGTTGGCTCTGCCCTGCTAGCCTCCAGCTGCAAGACACACCATAAAACATCTTCACCTCTCGGCTGCGATCCTGCGAAATCGGGGTGCATAGGTAATCACAGTGTACCCCTCTGGGCTTCGAAGGACGCTGTGTGCCTCTTTAGCCTCTCAATGTTGGAACTTCTATGGCAGACGGTTTTCCCTAATTTCATTTTCTGTGTGTGGTATTGAAACGAGTTCACGCCTGCACGTGGATGAGGGGTTGTCCCCGGGTGTGCTGGGGTCACCCTGCAGAAAAAATCCACCTCTCGGATGAGACCATGGAGAGCTGATGGCCCAAGACAGCAGGAGTTCCTGCAGGACTGCGGCCTCCCCGCCACTCGCAGGTGTGATGATGGCACCTCCTTCCCCAGCTGCCTTTCCGGAACTTTCCTTCCCACCTCCCTCCCTTCCTCCCTTCCTCCTTTCTTTCCTTCCTTTCTCCTGATTGCACAGATCCGTGTGATTGCCCATACATCGTTTCATCTGTTTATTCATCAAATAATTATCCAACACCCATGCCGGCCCCAGGGATTCACGGGAAAGAGGGAACACGTCATTCCTGCTGTGTGGCGATTGTCTTTAACGAGTTGGCCCCACAAGCTGCTCCTGTCCCACAGGCTCTTCTGAAATCTGACCTGATGCTCACCAGTCCGGAGGTGGGGTCCACACCCCTCCCCTGGAGTGGGGCTGGGCCTTCCCGGCCTCCTTATAGCTAACAGAGTGAAGGATCCAGTGACGTTGAGTGGCTGCCTGGGCTGGCTCAGCAGAGGCCATGCAGCCCTCTTTGGGGAACGCCAGCCACCGGGTAAGAAGGTCGAGTGCCCTGAGCCCACCCTGCTGTGGGGGCCATGCAGAGGTGCTCTGGACAACAGCCCAGCTGAGCGCCCAGCCGACAGCACTGGTGATGCCGGCCTTGTGATGTCCAGCCCGGGCCAGCCTCAGGTCACCCCAGCCCCAGGTGGCATCTGGTGCCACCACAGGAGAGATCCAAGTGAACAGTGCCCAGCTGAGCCTTTCCCAGATTCCTGGCCCGTGAAATCAGTCACAATCACAACGGTTGTTTTAAGCCACTAAGTTTGGGGGTGATTTGTTACACAGCTGTGGTTGACTGGAACACACTCTCGAGGAATTTATGGCCTCGTGGGGCGATGGATATGAGAGTCTCTTATAAATCAACCATGAATCTGGACTTGAGGTAAAGACTGCATTGGGGAGCTCTGTGGAGCGCTAAGAGCACACTGGCCTGGAGAGACCAGGCATGCTGCCTCGAGGAAGGGGTGATTGATTGAGCTCTGAAGGCAAAACCAGAATTAAAAAACAAGGTGACAGCACACACCTGGAAACGGGGCTCCCACACAAATCAATGGTCCTGTAGCACCCAGGAGCCTGTGGGGCTGGCATGCCTGCTGAGGGGTCCGATACCCGCCCACCACAGAAACGACCGCGGCTTCCGGTTTAATTATACAACCTTGGGCAGGTCTTTTCACCTCTCGCGGGACTGGACTTGGATGGATGATTTATAGGTCCTTTCAAATTCCGTGAATCTAAGAATCAATTCTCAATGACTTTCCCATCATGAATAAAGCACTCGCTAAAACTCATATAAATAGATTAAATAGGCCAACGACATGAAATTATATTTAATATGATTCATTATCATAATGTGCTATATACAGAGCTACCTCCTTTCCCCCTAATGTCTGCCTTATTTTTATGGCAACACGTGGATCAGGAAATGCAGCCACTGAGCCAGTGGCCCGTGGCTCTGGGGAAGGTGTGGCTGTGTCATACTGCGGAGAAGGCCGTGGCTGTGCTATGTGGAATGGACGTGGACTCACCGCCACGCCCGTCAGTCCCGGGTACCGACACTGGCTGTTTCGGCTGAGCTCCCTTGCTAAGAAAAGGATGCACTCGGAAAGGTAAGATGTGAACTCAGCACCATTGCAAATGCAGGGAACAATGGAGCAAAGCTGTCACACACGTGGCTTTGGTGTCCCTTTACACTTTCTGTGACCTTGGACCTGTTGCTTTACCTCTCTGAGCAGTGATTTCCTCTAAAACAAGGTTGTAAGTACCTGTCCATCTACCTACCTACCTACCTCACAGGGTGGTCTGGAGATTAAAGGAGGTAACGGATATAAATTGCTTCAGCCCAGTGCCTGGCACATAGTATGTGCTGAAAGATTGTCGACAATCATGCCTGCAGCCAGCCCTTCCGTGCTGTTCCAGAACAAACAAAGCTGCACACAGTGGCAGTAACGAAGTCAACCCCACAAATGCCAAGGGCCTGCTGTATGCGTTTATGCTTAAATGGAACGCTAAGAAACATAGAGCAGGTTCAGCTTGTCTCAGTGGATCCCCTTTGCTATTTTTATACAGTACCTATGTGGAAATAAAAGCAAAAATGAAATCTTAAGTAATGTTGAAAAGAGGGGCCCATGCCCGGTGGGTCCAAAGGACATTTGAAGTTTCTCCCTGATCAGCCTACTCCCGTTCCAGGATGTGTGATCCGGGGCTGTGTTTCAGTGGACCACGTGCTCGCTTGCACACATGCACACACACACACACACACAACTCGTTTCTGAGAGTGCGCCTGGAAAGTTAACTCCCGTTTCCTTGACACAGTCCTGCTCTGCTTTCTAAGACGCCAACCCTATCACCTCCCACAGCAGCTGCCTCACTCCCAGCTGCGGGGGGCAAGAGGTGAGGCCCCGAGGAAGTGGATGGAGGGCGGGGCCGAGGAGGAGATGAGTCCTGAGGCCCCACCTGAGCCCCCAGCCCAAACGCCCCTCCCCGGCTTTGTGGAACGGTTGCGTCACGGATCCATCTAGACAGTAAATTTTTTGAGTCCCTATAAGCTAAAATCAATATTGGCACAACTGTGTGTCATTAAAAACGAAATGAACATGACAAAGCCAAACGGCTGCCTATTAAACAAATGAGTTTTCTCTCCGCACAGGCACAGTGGGTTATTAAATTCTTTATTACAGGAATATCGCCATTTGAAGGGGGTAAAAATACATTGTTATGAGTCATCTATATGTGTGTGGCAGCACGGCCCTCCCCACCGGCCCCCGAAGATGCTCCGGCAGTCGTCTCCCTCCCTCCTGCGGGGGGGGGGTGGGGGGAGGCAGAGAGGAAAGATACCTGGTCTTCACCCGCATGTCACAGGCCCATCCAATCGTGAATTTATGATTCATTCAACAAATATTTACTAAACCCCTACAAGTGTCACACATTCTGCTGGAAATTGGGGATACAGAGGTGAATGAAAAAAAAGGCATAGTCCATTTGCTCAGGCTGGCCCTGCCTCTTTACCCTGCCAGTTGAGAGGCAACTGCAGCTTGGACAACCAAGCCACCCATTATTTTCTCACCTAACAAGAAGCCTGGAGGCAGGGTGGTTTCAGATTTGGTGCCCTGACTCAAGGATGTCATCATAGACCCAGGTTAGGTCCGTCTTTATGCTCTGCTGTCCTCACGTGACTCTTGTCCGCAGGCTTGTCTCCTCAAGGTTGCAAAATGGCTGCCATAGCTCCAGACATCTCGTCTGTTTAGAGCCATATCCAAAGGCAGTTTATACCCTCACAGCTTGTTGTATTGGGGAGTAAATCTTTTTCGGAAATCCCAAAAGTTTCACCCCCAGTTCTCCTTGGCCCAACTGGTACATGTGTTCAAGCCCAAGCTGTAAGGAATGTGGAAATATGAGCTTCTGTCATTTTAGCCTCTGTGGAGGGAGCCAGCTGCACAGCATGGCACAAGTATGAATGGCTGGTCACAGACTCCTGCCATCTCCCTAACAGGTTTTTCTTTCTATTTTCCAGGCGACCGTGATTGTCTTGGCTGCTCACCTCATACCTGCCCCCAAACCTGCTCTCTCTTTCTGGCTGTGCAGGATATTTTCTGTCTACCCCCAAGATCAACTCCTCCCTTCTCCATTCTGCTCTATACTCCAAGGGCCTGGCTTTTGTGAGACCCCCAGGGTCTCCTTTGCTTTCTGGCTTCAGTTGGGATCCACCAGAGGGAATATGATGGAGATAGAAGAAGAGGAGAGTGAGTTTGGGTTTCTCTCCGGGGTCCCTCCATGCAGGTTGCTGGGGTTGCCTACGCCCCTCTCCCTGAGGCCGCAGCTCCTGTTGGGCTGCCCTCTTCTGCAGCTGCTCTCTCCAAGGTTCTTACCTGCTCCTTTCCCTGGCCATGCAGACCCAGAGTCCTGGGATGCTGCACCGGCCCCTTGGGTCTCCCTTAGGTCTACCCTTTATTACACGTGCCTCAGTCGTGCCATCTGCTGGCCGGTGGACTTGACTTGCCTATTGTCTTTCACCAGGTCCTTGAGTCTCTGCCTGTTCCTTTTGATTGCAACTGGCTTTCTTATTTTGTTCCCAACTCCAGCTTTGTCCCTGGCCACCGCCTCTTTGGTTCTCACCAGTTCTGTGCTCTGTAGCCATAGGCCAACCCCAGTCACTGCCATGCCCTCGGCCACTGTCCCAGTATGGTGTGTCCCAGCTCCCAGTGCCCAGGAAGAACCTGTGGACATACTGACCTGACCATGCTGGGAGTCCTCTGACCCTAGAGGCTGGAGGAGGGGGCTAAAGGGGCAGAGGATGGAGAGGAAAGAGGATTGGCGAGGATGGAAAGGTTAAGGGGAACTTCTCTGAATAGACCCAACCTAACCCGGGGGTCTTCTACTGAAAAAGTGGGGACCGCGCAGGCGCTCCACCAGCTTTAGTGCCGCCTGCTGGAATTCCTAGTTTGCACGAGGAGGCGTCCCATCTTCTCTGGTCCAGCTCAGGATAACCTGCAGACCTCAGCCGGGTCTGAGAAGCAGGGCTTCAGCACTTAGCATGTTCACACATGTTGCTGCTTAGGGTTTTCACAGTAGCCCAGCAAAGCAGATATTGTGGTCTCTGCTTCGCAGGTGAGGAAACTGAGGCACGGAGAAGTTAGGCATCTTGCCCAAGCAGGCCTTGGACCAGACTTCTGTGACTTAACTTTAAATTCCATGATCTTTCCTCCGAGTTGTGGCTCCTTCTTGCTGCTCAGAATGACCTCAGGTTCTGAACATGGAACCAAAGGATCGTTGGTCGATGATGGCTATCTTCTTTCAGTTTGCAGATAGATATATCCATACCTATTTATTTCATTATTCAGTTGTCCTACAAGTTTTTAGAGTTTTGGGCTCTTATGCTATCACCAACACCAGAATCTATGTAGAAGGGATGTGATGTAGCATAACATCACGTAGTTAAATCCAGCACTCAATAGTTCATTGCGTTCTGCGTAGGTTATCATGTATTTCCCAGTGCTTTATCCCTAGATTAGTAATGCAAGAGCTGTTTTTTCTGCCATTGTTTTCAGACCCTGAAAGGTTAATCTAGACCTGAGATAGCAAATTGGTTTCATCTCAAATTCTACTGGTAGTGACTCCGAGGGGTGCTGGGTTGGAAAGGATTGTGAGGTTGCAACTGAACTCAGCAGGAAGGAGAACCAGGCTCCGTGAATTGAACCTGCCACTTACTTTCATGCTCTGACCCCGGCCTGTCCCTTCGGCAGAAGGAAAGAAGCTGCTCTGGACAAGCCTTGGTTTGGGCATCCCATAGAATGACAAAGGGGCAGGAGAGGGGCTGGACCGGGCAACTCCCCCCACCCCCGCCTCTGTTAAGTGGTAATTGTGATGGCATTAAAAATACCACAGAGTATTCTTTACACACGCCTTTTAGTAGCCATGACCACGGCCCAGCCCTGCCTGCAGGCCCTGACCTCTGCCCAGCAAAGGGCAGCTGTTTGGCTCGCGCGATGAGAAACTGCTGGCATGGAGCCCATCAGCCATCCTTGCTCGCTGAAGCGCAGGGTGAGTCTCCCTGAGGGTGACACTGCAGGGGGCCGGCCTGGAGGCCCACCAAGTCCAGGGGCACGTGAGAGTGGTGAATGACAGAGGTTGTAGCAAGAGGTGCGTAGCCAGGGGTTGTGATGGACGGAAGTGGCCACGGCGGAAGAGGGGACTGATGGACGGGGATCCCTCATGACTGACTCATCAGTCATTCCCTAGCTGACTGCACCTACTCACACCAGTCCTCGGGGTGGGGGAGGGTACACGTGTGTCCAGGGACGGTGGGAGGGACGGGGGTGTGACAGCAAACCTTGGCCACTCTCGTCTCAGAAGGTCTGGAAGGGAATGGGGTAGTGAGGGCAGCACTGGAAATGCTTGCGAGAACCTTGGGTGCGGTGGCTGCTGCTTCTTGTGCCTCTTAAGACTTGGCGCTGGGTCAACAGTGATCTTTCCTGGTGCCCCCTCTCCAGTGCCTGACCTCCTGGGAACAGTTCAGCGATCTCTGGGGTCATCCCGGAGGCGGATGCAGGACAGAACCCCAAGGCCCTTTATCCCCAGCCTTTCTTCTACTGGCCGCTTGCCTTGGTCACTTCAGATCGTTCCCTCCCTACCTCCTGCCTTTGCACATGCCGTTCCTTCTGCCTGGAAAGCCTTTCCTTTCTGCCTTCCCTGAACGCTGCCATGTTCTCCAAATGGAGTTAACCACTTCCTCCCCAGCATTCCCGTAACACTGTACCATGCAGAGCATACCGCATTAAAGGTACTTATTTATATCACAATATCATCACAATTTAAAAAATAACAACAGCTAATGCATTGTTGGACTCTTACTCTCTGCCAGGCCCTGGGCAGTGAAAAAAAAAAAGCACTGGGTTATTGTTTTTCATCCTCATAACAGTCTGGTGAAGTGGGTGTGATTGCTGCTGTAGTTACACCAAAAAAACGGGACTCAGAGAGCAGATAGAACTTGCCCAGCATCACACAGCGGCAGCGACGTGCTGGTAAAGCACTCCTCTGGGGGAGGGGGCAAGGGTAGAAGTCCTGATTTATAACATTTGCCAATTCCCATGGTGTAAATATTTCCTTGAATTCAAGTTATCGACTGTTTAACAATGGAAATGTCACATTCCTGAAAATTTAGAAATCGCCTTGTGAGAGCAATTTGAGCTGGTATAGGCTGGTATGAATTGGCTCCAGCACGCTGCTGTAACAAATGTCTCCATCTCCAGGAACGAGACTGAGGCTCCCCAAGTGCAGGGACTGGGTTCTGTAATCCCTGCACAGTCCCCGGAACATGGAGGATACTAGCTGAGTATTTGTTGAAATGAGATGGATTTCTGGGCATGGCAGGCCGGGGCAGGGGCTGTTGGACAGAGCGTCTGGGCAGTGTACTGCCTTCCTCCTCTGAGTAGGACACAGTCTGAGAGGCCCAGATCCCCGTCCTAAGGTCCACTGAACATGAAGAAAAGGAAGTGCAGGAGCTGAGACAGGAAGGGGCCTGCACTCAGATCTCTGAGTGGGCCTTTGGAGTGAGCTATGGGGGGAGTGGGCTGGGAACAGATGTCACATCTGTGCATCTGACAGGATGAAGCTTCCAGAGAATGGGGTGCCAGGAGAGGTCCATAACCGCAGACTCAGGTACGCAGTTCCTGTCATCCTGCCAGGGGCCAGTGCTCCTAGGACAAGAAGGGTCTGCTTGCATGCCAGGCAGCTGACAACCTGACTGTCAGGTGGTCAGGCTGGGCCCAATCCAACAGGCAGGGTCCACGTTGAGTGTGGGAGGTGGGGGGGGGGATAAACTGAGGACCACTTGGGAAAACATTTCTGGTGGCACCAACCTTGATCCCTATAAGCGATCTGGATCTGTGGTTTCCTTTTATCTGGCTGAGGCCATAGGATAGTCAGTGTCCGCAGTAGAGATGCTAGTGGACTACTAACATTTGCCTGAACAGGGCCAGGCCAGGAGAGGAGGACCGGACAGAGGACCCCATGATGGGCAGCCTGAGCACAAGGGGTCCTGGGGGCCGTGAGAGGCTGAACGGAGTGGAGGCCTAGGACCGCTCCTGGAGCCAGCCAAGAAGCGCCTGGAAAAGCGAGCGTCGGCCTCAGCTAGAATGGGGTTTTCAAGGCGGGTGTAAAGCGGCACAAGCTGGAGGCAGGGCCGGCTCCGTGGACGTGGGACCCATGAGGTCAGCCACCTACGTTCCCGCGCTCGGAGTGGCCCCAAACTTTTGCCGTCTCAAGATTCTTAATAATTTTGGATCAAGGGCTCTGCAAATTCCGTAGCTGGGCCTGCCTGAAGGGCTTATTAAAACCCAGGTTCCTGGGTCTTTCCCCAGAATTTCTGACTCATAAGGTCTGCAGTGGGGAGTGAGAATTTTCATTTCTAGCAAGTGCCCAGATGAGAATTTTGAGGACCATGGAGCCAGAGGAACTGTGCAGCCCCCATGGGGTCACAACAGAGGAAAGGCCAGTGCAGACAAGTTCCAAAAGGCCAGGTCAGAGCTTGGGAGGTTGCAAAAAGGGCAGTTCAGCTTAACCTTGTCTTCTCGAGTGACCAGAAATCCAAAAGACTTGCGCTGGCCTTCCATGGGTGAGAAAAGTTAAGGATGGGTGTGTGGGGAAGGGCATGTGTGACTCAAAAGGTCAGGCCTCAGGAGATGGAGGCAGATTTGGGGTTAAAAACAAGGGGGAGAGTCTGATATAGGCAAGCTTTTAAATCAAATCAAAGGAAACTGAGTCACGTGAAGCAATGTACCTGTACCTGTGCATCAGTTCAGGAGAGAGTTTTCCCATGTATGCTTCTTGCATCCTAGGAAAAAGAAGCTTAACCTGCTGCTGGTATTAATGGTATCTGTTGGATGCTCTGAGCCATGGAGAGTGAAATGCATTGATTTCCCAGGAATGGTGGTACCCTATGGTTATGCCACAGCTGCATCACAGTTACAGGGTCTCCTGCCTGGAGGAGGTTCTGGAACTATTATCCATTTCTTCCTCCACTGCAAAATGATTTCTTGCTGACTTGAATTGGAGCGTGAAATTTCACCACTGTTGCTTCCCCATAAAGTCAGAGGTTTTAAGGCCAGGATTATGGACCCCTTGGGAATCAATGAATGTGCTTTGGAAGGTCCAAGGACCCCACTGAAATTATTTGTAAAATTTAGTGCATGTTATATATATATTTTTTCCTGGGGTGAGGGTCCATTGTTTTCATCAGATTCTTAAAGAGTTCTGTGACCCCCTCAAAAAAGGATTTATTTAAAGGATTTGCCCAAAAGGGGATTATGCAAGAAATGGTGTTGGGATAACTGACTAATCATTTGGAAAAAAAATAAAGCCAATCCTCAGTTGACTCCTTATTCCATAATACATGCGAGAGGGATCAAGGATTTCAATGTTAAAAAAAAAATGAAGCAATAAAAGGTAAATATATTTATAACAATGGAACTGAAAACCAGTTTTCAAAGTGGGACTCAAGGCCAAGAAACCACTTAGGAAAAGCTTACCTAATTGAGTACAAAAAGAATGAAAACTTTCGTGTGGTTAAAACAAAGACAAGGGACAAACTGGCTTCAAAAGGTAAGAAGCAAACAGGGAAAAATATTTAGAGCACAGATTGCTGGCAAGAAGCTAATTTATTAAGTTACAAAGAGCTCAGAAAATCCATAAGAAAAAATTAAAAATGATCAAACAAGAATGTACATGAGACGTGAGAATGTAGGAGAGAAATTCAATGAGCCAATAAACAAATAAAAAGATGCTCAGTAACACTCTAAAATAATAAAAGAATGCAGTTGGCTACCAAGAAGGAGATTACCCTTTTTTTAACCTTACTAACTGATCAAAATTTATATTGAGCCGTGTTTTATTATACGGATGCTTTATATATTTTTTTATTGAGGCGAAAGTCACATAACATAAAATTAACCACTTTAAAGAGAACAATTCAGTAGCAGTCAGTTCATTTACAATGCTGCACAATTACTTCCTCCATCTAATTCTAAAACGTTGTCATCACCCCTAAATAAAACCCAATACCCATCACCCCTAAATAAATACACAGTACCCCAATCTCTCCTCCCCATACAGTTCCTGGCAACCAGCAATCTGCTTTCTGTTTCTGAGTTTTTATCTGTTTGGGATATTTCATATAAATGGAATCACACAACACGTGACCTCTCGTGTCTGGCTTCCTCTATTCAATATGATGTCTCGTATTTCATCTATGTTTTAGCATGACCCAGAACTTCATCCCCTTTTATGGCTGAATAATATTCCATTATCGGTGCATACCATAATGTATCCACTCACACAATTAATGGCCATTTGGGTTCTTCACACTTTTTGGCCACTGGAGATATAACGCTGCTATAGACGTGTGTGTTCAAGGATTTGTGTGAGTACCTTTTTGCAATTTTGGGGGTATATACCTAGGAGTGAAATTGCTGGATCATATGGTAATTCTATTTTTAACTTTTTGAGGAACTGCCAAACTGTTTTCCACAGCCGTTGATCCATCTTACGTTCCCAATAGCAATATACAAGGGTTCCAATTTCTCCATATCCTTGCCAACACTTATTTTCCGTTTTTCAAGATATATATATTATTGTTCTAGTTGTCCTCACGGGTGTGAAGTGGTATCTCACCTGGTTTCAATTTGGATTTTCTCTAGTGACTAATGATGTTGAGCATCTTTTCACCGGCTTGTTAGCCATTTGTACATCCTCTTTGGAGAAATGTCTATCCGAGTTCTTTGCCCATTTTTAAATTGAGCTGTTTGTCCTTTTCGTTGTTAAGTTATTGGATGTTTTATATTTTATTTGGTTCTCCCTAGCTTGATATTCAGATTGCGTCTGGTTTTCAGGTATTATAAACAATGTTGTCAAGAACAATTCTATGGCTAATTATTCTATAGCTAGATTATTTATTTTAGATGAATCCTCTATCATCGTGCAGCCGGTCTGAACTTTTCCAAAGTGACCAGAACAGGCAGGCTGGATCCAGGAGCATTATAGTCTTTGGAGCCCTCCTGGGAATGGCAGGCCTGGATTCAGAGACAGGAGAACCAGTAAAAAATATTCAATGAGCAACTATTATGTGCCAGGAAGTGTGTTGGGCACGTTCTCATCAGTCAGGCATCTGTTTAAACTTACAACAGGAAGAACAACAGAACCGAGCACTTTCTTTCCATTGCACATTGAGGAAACTGAGGGTCAGAAAGGTTTGGTCACTTCCCCAAGATTGCACAGTGAAGTAAGAGCTGGGATTCGGGGTGCAGGCCTGTCTGCCCTAAAGGCCTGAGTTCTCTTAGCCCAACAGCTGATCTCCCTGCCGAGGGCAGTGACAAGTGTCTGGTGGTATCCGCCGTGGAGTGTGTGTGTGTGGGGGGGCTGGAAAGGCAGACGGGCACCCCTGGGGAGTTTGGTCCCTATTCACAATTTTCCTGTAGGCCGGTCCTGCCTCTCAGTGCCCTGATGAGCAAGCTTCGAGTGAAAGTTCTGCGTGGGAGGCTCAGGGGCCGTCTATGCAGGCATTACCAGGAATGGAATGAATGGCTGCTGAATTGTGATGACATGGGAGGTGACTTTTGACCTTGCTTTGCTTTCTCCTAAGCCTGACCTTTTGGGCCCATTTAAATGAACCACCCAGGCAGACTCTAAGCTTTCAATTACCCCCCATGTGCCCACGAGCTTGCATACAGCTCAGCAACCAAAAGAGGGTAACATGTTCTCTGGGGTCCCAGGGAATTCCAGACCCCATTTCACCTAATTGTTCTTCTTAACCCTTCTAATTGCCTTTACCTTATTATTCTTCTCCACTTAAGCCAGGCTACTCATCTCTCCTCTCTTCGTACTTGTCACAGGGCCTCCCCCTTCCCCCTTTCTAGTTCACCCAATTAAGTAACTGTGTTCAGATCAGAATCTAATTATTGCAATTCTTAGAGCCAAGAACAGTTATCGGTAAACTTTTAAATAAATTGTAAAGATCCAAACAAAATTGGGGTGTTTAGGAGCACAGAGTTGATTTTCTAAGAGGAATCGCTTGTTGAAACCATAACCCCTGTCTTAGATATGCTGTAGCCAAAAGAAATAAACTATGGTTCTGGAAACAGCGTAAGCAGAGATATATACAGTTCTGCCCGTGCCTGTGACAGACAGTAAGTCTCTTCCCTTGCCTGGTTATTACTCTAGAATGATTACTGGTTAAAATTATTCCAAGGATATTTGGCTATTTTCTAAAGACATGAAACAGAAAAAGAGATGCTGTAGAAGGTATTAAAACACTTTTTTAAAGCGTGCATGTTTTTTGACCCAGCACCATTTCACTTCCATGAATTTATCTTAAGGAAATAATCCCATTTGCACAAAGATCTATGTATAATCTCTTCTTCACAGCCTCTTTTATACAATTGGAGAACTGGAAACAATTTGATTGTTCAATAAAAGGGGATTGTCCAAGAAAATTAATGTGGCTGTTAAAAATCACGCTGTAGGAAAGATAGCAAAATGGTCACAAACATAGCAGTCAGTTGGGGGCGGGGGTGAGCGGGTTCAAAGTAGTATGAAAGATATTAGATATTTTCATAAAGAAAAAATATTGGGAGCAAGATGAAGATGGCTGGAAATCTATGCGCCAGAAATGTTACCAAGCGTCTCTCCAGGTGATGGGTTTACGGGCAGTTTTTCTTTCCTTGTGCTTTTCTGTGTTCTATGCTTCCAGCACTGAGAACCCTTTGTAATTAGGGAAAACATTTTTTTTTTTAAGAGCTGGTTTGGTGACTGATCCTTTTGTCCGGAAACCTATGGTCCCAACAGGCTGCCATCAGGGCTTGGAGAGGCTCTGGTTGCTGGAAAGATCCATTGCCTGCAATCACTCTTACCTGTTAGACACAGTGTTTGATCAAAAATTGAGTTACTCAGATTAGCGCTGGGTTGAAAAATGACCCTCGAGTCCCCCGAGATGGAGCTGGAGTCGGAATGGTGTTTGGTATTTATAACCCCTTCTCCCAGCGCTGGCCTGGACACCACACAATTTTGACAGATGATTCTCATGAGGAACTTTCAGTTTCCATTTGATTATGGACCCATAAACCCAGATTGCAATTGAGCAGAGTTAGGACTCAGCCTGCATTGGATCTGTCACAGCTTGGGAAGCTTTGTCGGTGGCTCCTTCCCCTTCCCCACCCCCACTCTGACATGTCTGTCCCTTGGGCTCCCTGGTGTGTTTTGATGTGGCCATTGGAAGTGTCCATGCACATCCTCTGTGTGGGTGTCTGTTCTGTTAGCCTGGGAGGGGCCGCGTCCTTGCCCTGGATCTCTCCGTCCTATCCAGTTTGGGTGGCACGGTGTGCCCAGCTGGTTCTAGGAGGCTTCAGCCAACTTCGGTCTGGTGTCCACCCTCCTGCTTCTTTTCTCCTTCTCTTGCCCGTTCATTCACTCCTCAATTTATTCCTCATTGGACATTATTTAGCAGCTGCTGTGTCTCACACACCTGGACCCAAAGACAGCAGGTGGATCTAGAGGTACAGTGATCACATCTCACTGCTGTCCTCGAAGGAGACACGCTCTGGACAAGGTCACCTGCATGCATTTAAAGAAAGCCTCAGGGAACTGACAGAAGAGGGAGGGTGGACCCCTGGGCAGGAGGAGGGAGCCTGCCCCAGCCACGAGAAAGGAGGCTGGTCATTCAATTCAACTCAGACGAAGTGTCCAGAGCAGCTCACCATGCTGGGCCCAGGGGGGATCAGACAAAAACAGTGAGACAGACAGTGTCCTCAGCCTCAGAGTGCTTATCAGTAGTGAGTGTGTCTTCCAGCATCACAGGCTAAGACTGCTGCTTCCTCCCTCCAGCTATGGGGAAAAGATTGGGAATTGCTCAGGGCCCTGAGCAAGAGGCCCAGATAAACTCATAACAGGTGATGCCTGTGGGTTTTTTGAGGCTCTGAATGAAATTAATACAACAAATATTTATTGACCTCGAACCAGGCTCTGCTCAAGGCACTTAGGAAGCCTGAGAGATCAAAACAGGCAAACTCTATATTCTCTGGGGGCTTCTGTTCTCCTGGAAAGAAAAAAAGGAGAGAATGAGACCATAGCCAGAGAAAGACAGAGGCCATAACCAAAGAAGTTAATACATGTGTCAAGGGTACAGCAGTGCTATGAAGAAACTTAAAGCAGAAGGGGGTGGCCAATGAGGGTGGGAGATGGGGATAGGCAGGCATGTTACATACAGGTGAGCAGTGGTGGTTTGCACCATGGGGCAGTGATGGCAGTGGTGGAGGGGGGGTGAGCTTTAGATCCCTTTTGAAGGCAGCTTTTCAGGGTGGGGGGTGGGAGAAAAGAGAGGAGTGGAGGATGATTCTGAGGTCTTTAGCTCGAGAGCTGGGAGGGCAGAGTGTCTGTTTACTGAGATGAGAACTTGTGGGAGGAGCAGGTTTGGGGAAGTGCCACTTATGCCTAAGCCACACCTCTCACTCTTTGTTCTCCATCCCAGGACCCCCCACAGAGGCCCCTTAACCAGTGCTACGATATGCAATGCTGCCTTTTGCGCCAGCCTGTGTGTCTGCCTTCCTTCGGGTCCGTTTCATTTGCCAGGCACTGTGCTCCATGTTGCAAGTGGAGCCTAGAATAAGACCAGATGCCATTTGGTGCAAATCACAATCCGTCATGCTCCAGCTCAGAATCCGGGGCCTGCTCCCTGTGTTGGGCCCAGAACAGCCCGGCGTTTCTAGCGCCATCCCTGAGCCCAAACGCCTGTGGATGCTGCTGCCTCTGTGCTGCAGTCACGTGGCTCCGCCCCTGCTCCCTGGAAATGTCCGGCCCACCCGGTGGCTTGTAAGGGGGCCCCCGGCCAAGGCACGGTTTGCAGTGTTCTCTTTTGTGTACCAGCTGCTTGGGCATCCGCTCTTTCATCCCGATTCCCGAGGGGCCCTGAACCTGAGTCCTGCACAGACACATCTGGAATTCTTCAGACCACGTGACAGGAGCATCTGCTGCCAGAAAGGAGAGGACACAGGGGCCCTTTTGTAATCACTCCTAATTGTCTCCAGCCCCAGGGCACTTGTGTTTCCATCGTAGATTTAAGGACTTTCAAGATGTTTCTGGGAGCGTGTTATTGTTCCAGGCCCAGCCTTTCCTTCTGTGGCTCAGGTGGCGGCAGGAAAAGGCCCTAGAAAAGGAGACAGAGGCCACTGGGACATGCAAATTTCTGGCCCGAGTCTGCCTGCTGCTCTCAGAACTGAACAGGGCGCAGGAGGAGCGAAAGGGACCCGCGTCCCTGGGTTTTCCTGCCTCAAGAGTCCCCCATTGACTCCCACCTCCCAGAAGCCTTTCCCTGAGGACGTCTCCTGCAGTCCGGAAGGTTGCTCTGCCAGAGTGCGGGGTGGCCACGCTCCCCTGGGTGGCCTTCAATCAGTGGCTGAGGGAAGTGGTCCTCTCAGCTGGGATGACTCAGGGGCTTCTGATCGCAGGTCTCCCGAGGTCCCCTGTTGGATTAAGCTCTGGTCGCCCCCAAGGAGCTGGCTTGGACAATACGCTCCTCTGGGGCTGTGTCCCCTTCCCTGCGTCACCTCCCTCTTCCCTTGCGGGTGTTTCCTGCTCCGCCTGAAGGCTCACTCGGACCCTGGTCTCAGGAGCTGCTATCGGGTAAGCTCAAATCCAGACCAGCGACGGCGCGTAGCAGCTTCTCTTTATGGGTTTGTGAGCTGCTTTTAGGGCAGTTCAAACAGCCATCAAGAACCTGCGGGTGTTTGGGGGCCTTACAGCAGGAGAAGACACTGCAGGGCAGAGGCACGCATATTGAAAACAGATGCAACTTGTTTAATCCTTTTGCTTTGGACCAGCTCTTAATGTGGCTGAAGTCCAGAAAGACGAATGTAGCCAGACCTTTCAGTCTGTAAGATGCAGCACTCCAATGGCTGGGGAGAGTGTATGTCCTGCCTGACTCCCCCAGACACACACACACACACACACACACCCTGAAATCAGGGTGATGATCCTTTGTTGGAATTTTAAGCCATAAAACCTCCATTCTCTTAGAGATTTGCACTGAGTTTAGATAGCTAATTTTGACATATAAAATTGTATGAGGAGAAAATATAAGGGGAAAGTGAAAGAACTGTGAGCTTAGCATCGCCCAGGTATGTGGATACATGTCAACCTTGGCTGCTGTCATTAGTGATGTAGAACTTCTGGAGTCCAGAATTCCTTGGCCTCGTTATTCAGCTGATGTGATTGTGTCCTGGATGGCATTGACAGTAGCCATGGTCAGTCACAAAGCCACGGAGGTCGCCTGGGTCAACCTTTTCATGTTACAAAGCGTGGAGCCGAGCCCCAGGGACTGCCTTGCCCCTGGTACCTCACTCACTCCCCCAAGGCTCACCCTATCCTTGTGTTGCTTTATGAACAAGACTTGCAAATATTAGTCATGTATTTCCATGGTGATGGCCCATCTCATGCATCATTTATGGGGTTTACTGGGACTGGCCAACAAGATGGACTACCCAATCCCAGATGAACTGAAACGGCCGCATGATTTGAAAGGAGCTGACAGCAGAGCAGACACTAATGACATCTCTTTTGCATTTGGTTGAAGGGACAGCAATAAGCCATCCAGACTGGGCTTCTGCTTCCCCGGGCTTGGTGACCTTGCCATGGGAGGGGGGTCAACTTCTCCTTTGGACACCTGGGCCTGTTTGCAAACACTCCCTTAGATACCCCTAACACACAGGCCCCTATCCTGGGTGGGCGGTTGTGACTGAAAAAGACTGAGCAGACCTCAAAGAAACACCTGCCCCAGAAGGAGCAGCCTCGGACTGCAGAGCCAAGAAACACATTTGTGTCGCTGTCTCTTTGCTAAGGGTAGAATTCTTTCCATAAGTGGGCTGGGTATAAGATGCTGTAACAAGAGGGAGAGCCCCACATCAGGATGTCTTGCCTTGGAAGACGTAGCCTGAGATCTGGAGAGAGAAAGCACGAGGCAGGGATGGGGAGGTTGTCAAAGGACCGACACTGCATGAGACACAGCCACATCTGGCACCAGGGCAGACAGTTTCTTAAAAGTTGATGTTTATCTGAAAAAGCCGGTGTGCCACCAAGCTATCTCTTGGTCCCAGACTCATCTAGCTTTCCTCCAGAGGAAAGGCAGCTGTCGTGGGGACTTCTGTGCAGTAGGGTTATACCAAGAGTCGAGAAAGAGAGAGCAGGGTGGAAAGGTCAACCTGTAGGCATGGTGGAGAATCTGCAAGGACCTTACGAGCATTCGAGCACAGAACTAGGCTGGGGCTCTGTACGGAGAGAGACACAGAGACTCCTACTACCCTCTGGAAGGTGGCCAACAGTGGGCAGGGACATCACCACACCATTGCCTGGCCCCGAACAGACATAGCTCAGACTTCACTGCTCAACTGGGATATAGCCTCAGAATCCTTCTTAACACTTAGTCCCAAGCGTCTACTGTTGATCAGAGCTGGTATTCAAGATGCAACTTATTTGCCTTGTCTGCTCTACAACTTTATAGTTTAGAACTGATTCACTGACACGGATAAACTTGGCTGATCACGTGCCCCTGATTCAAAGTGAGGGCGCATCCTCCTGGGAGTTGGGAGGATGGAGCAATCTCTGCTAGCCTCTCCCTGAGGCCCCTGGGATCTCTGGGCTCAGGATATAGGGTGTGGACAGAAAGCAAAGCAGTAAGTCTGATGCCTTCATTCTCTTTGGGGTCTCTCCAAACCATTCCTCCTGCACCTCTCTTTCTCCTCAGCTCCCCTTAGGTGAGGGACCATGTAAGTTATCAACCCAACTAGGAGAGGCAGGATTAATAAGTATACCAGGGGCGGGCCATGGTGGCTCAGCAGGCAAGAATGCTTGCCTGCCATGCCAGAGGACCTGGGTTCGATTCCCAGTGCCCGCCCATGTTAAAAAAATAATAATAATAAGTACACCAGGGCAACAGGTATAGATTGGAGTGGTTCCAGGCAAACGTGGGACATTCAGACCCAGACGGATAGAGGACCCCGACGCCCACAGGGATGGAGGACCCCCAGGCCGACAGTCCCTGCAGGTATGTATGGAATGGGTGTGAGTGTGTCTGTGTATGCATGTGCCCCTCCCGGGGGTCAGCCCCTTCTGCAGCCCGGTATTCTCTGGCGCCTCCTGCCATCTCCCCTCGTGTGGAGAGTCCCGATCGATGGAGCTCCTGCTTGAGCTGATGAGGCTCCCAGGAGCTGGAGCAATTAATTACGACTCGACCTGACTCTCCACGCACACCTAGAGCTGCTGCGAAGGCCTTTTAATTGCCTCTTGAATGGGTGGCTCCCTTCCTTCTCTCAAAATCAAGATGCTGCTCAGAAGCAAGAGGAGGGGAAGCTGGCCTGTCCAGCAGGCAAAGCCCCAAGGTCTGGGCTAAAGGTCCCCTGGAAAATGCCCCCTCCAGCTCCCTCCCAGACACCAATTCACGTTGGTGAATTCTGGGGATACAGAGGAGTCGACAAAATTCAGACCGTCAGGAGTGGAGGAGATTTCTGAGGTCTTCCAGCCTCAGGCTTCCTGGTTCCAGCCCCTGGGAGCTGTACTGGTTCTCGGGTCCTGGCGAATGTTGCCGTGGATGGAAGAGACCCAGATGTAGATGCTGCAGCTGCAGGGGTGTGGGGTGCGGGGTGTGGGACGGAGGGCTGGGTGCATCGGTGCTGGCTGAGCTTGGGCCCCCGTGCTGAGGGCCCTGAGGAGAGAACCAGGCAGAGGATGAAGTCAATGGGGACCACCAAACCTGGAAACCAAATGCATGAAAAGCAGGGGCCAGGCCCACGGCAGGCAGAGGTGCTGGGCCAGGCCAACCTTGTGCGTTCCCCATAGGTGCCTCCAGTGATGTGGTGCCCCCAGGGCCACCTTTGATTCTGCAGTTCTGTGACTGTGATTCCACAATGGGCTCCAACGCAGCAGCCAAGGCTGAACGAAACCCGGGACTCTACCTGCACCGTGCCACAGACAGCCAGTTACACAAGAATTACTCCTTTTGGAACACATTAGGATTCCAATTTGCAACAAATTTCCCTTCCTAACCCACTTGGCTTCGCAGCCATGGGTCTGCCCGTGTCCTCTGACCGTCCGCCCACTGAGTGATGGCGAGCGAGGTGGGGTCCCTGCCTGCAGGGCTGGAAGAGAGAAGCCAGCCAGGGGTTCCAAGTGTTCAGGCAGAAATCTGCTCTGGGAAAATTGGGAGCTGATGATGGTGTGAGCTTGTGTGTTTAGTGGGGAAGAGGTTCCGTGCATGTCACGGGTAGCTGGCAACGGGGAGGTCCAGGCAGTGACAACAAACAGCATGGACCAGTGACACCTAATAGCCATGTTGATAAGCAGCATTTCCCACGTGCTTAAGGTCCCTGCTCTGGAGCCTTCATCCATCACCTGGGGTTGTCTGGCACTCAGCGTGTTTGGGTGGGTGCTGCCATGACCCTCATTTTCCAGATCAGGAAAGCGGGGATCAGAGAGTTTAGCTAATAAGGCCACATGTCGGGTAAGTGACAATCGGATCAGAAAGCTGCTGTTGGCCTTTGTGCTGGACTGCCCCCCAATTCTGTCACACTTAGGCAGAGCAGGGCTTAGAGAAACTTCCAGAAGAAATGTGGTTGCAGCCCTGAAGAGACAGCTGCTTGGAGGGCTATGCCCTCTGTGCCCTTTACCACCTGGGCTGTTGCTTATTTTCCAGGAGGTGGGGATACAGGTACGGCTTTGTGTGTTCATTTGTGCTCCTAGCTATGCAGGCAGAGAAGGCAGCAGGCTATGGACCGCAGTCTGAGGGCTTTGTAGCTGTCCCAGTGTTTGATTGATGTGGCAGTTCTATCTGCACTGAGGTCCCAACCTGGGGTGAGAACCAGCCTGCGGGATGCCCCGACCCCAGGGCCAGGGCAACGGGCGTGAGGCACTGGCCAGGTCAAGCCGAGTGCAGCCATGTGAGCCCGAGAGCCTGCTGGCCTCTCTCTCTGTAGAGAAGTGCAAAATCAGCTTCCTGGCAGTGGGCGGGTCGGCGGCCCCCCAGGCCTTGCCCTCTCCGGTGCCCACTGAATTGCACAGAACCCGGGAAGCTCAGGCCAGAGCTGCACAGGTCAGCAGATGTAGGACAGGGCATGTGTGGGCTGGGAGGGGAAGTTGGCAGAGAAGCAGGGAGAGAAAGTGAAAGATGTGTCAGGCTGATAGCCCAGAGGTGACAGGAACCTACACTGACATGGCTAAAGAAAAACCAAAATGGAGGGGTTGTTTCCTGTTGGTTGTGTTCACTGAAAAATCCCCTCCTGGCTAAGGCCAGGAGCCCAGACGAGGTCACTGGGACTTGGTCTCTGTCCGTGAGTCAGCTGTGCTTCCATCTGGGTTGGCTTCGTGAAGCCATGAGCAATTCCTGAGCAACTGCGGCAAGATGGCGGCCAGCATGAGCTGCTTTTCCTCAGCAAAAAAAAAGCTAAGTTGTGGGCCCAGATCCCTTTCACCTGAGTTGGGTCAGATGGTCACCCATGAACCACTCCTGCACCTGTGATTGCCGGGTCTGGGAATTGAGGGTGGGGACAGTCCCCAGGAATGGGGAATGGCCCCAAAATGAGAATGTCTGCTGGGTAGCCCACAAGCGAGCCCTGCCTACTAACGGGGCCAGAGGGATGGGCCAGCGAAGTGGGCCGTCCTGGACTGGAGTTGGTCTGAGAGAAAGCTGCGCCTGTGGGCGGGTGAGCTGGTGGCCGTGGAAGATTTCCTGCTCTGGGCACTGGAGTACAGCCTGGGGAGGATGGACAGGCCCTGGTTTTGGGGGTGTTGGATGTGAGTGTGGGCATACCTGGGTGTCAGGGAGGGGGTCGGCTGCTCCCTGGGAGTCCCCTGCATGGACCTTAACATGCCCCACGCAACAACACCTGCCATTTCCACGGGACTTGCCAACCCACAAGGCCCTCCATGTTGGGTGTCCTTTGCTCTTTTCCATCAGCCTGGGCAGCGGGTGAGACTGTTATTCAGCTCGCCGTTTAGCAGGTGAGGCGGGGAGGTGAAGGCACATGGTGGATACATGGACCGCTTCCGGGCCAGGCTGCTGTGTGACTTCAGACCAGATGCTTAACCTTTCTGTGCCTCCGCTTCTTCCTTTGAAAGAGGAACTGACAGCAGTACCTACCACTCAGTGGGGAGTGAGGAGGAGATGCATTAGTGCCTGTGACAGGCTGAGCACAGGGCAAGGCGCCTTGGAGGAGGGTGGGCCTTTTGGACTTAGTCCTGTCGGGCCAGTGATTTTGAGAGCCCACAGCTGTGTGCTGTGTGGCTCTGAATGAACCTTTCTAGCAGAAGTCTTTAGAGCCCTCCTGTGAACCCCTTCCCGCAGCCAGGATTGTACGCAATCAGAACTCCCCCTGGACCACCTGGCTGGAGCAGAGCTGGGGAGGCTGAGCCAGGCCATTATTAAGCAGCCAGACTGACGCTGCAAACCCAGTGAAGCCAAGTATGAGGGGCGTGGGAGGCCCTGCACCCTGTTATTTCAGCATAGGTCAAGGCGTCCGGGTGGGAGGGGTCTGGGGTCTGATGGTTTGGGACTTCCCTACTGCACAGGGGATACATGGAATAATGCCGAAGATAGTGGGGTAGGCAAAGGGGCAAATGGAAACAGGTGGAAGGAGACGGGCTACTTACCTACAGAGGAATGAGGGGAGAATCCAAAGCCTGGTGCCCCAAGAGGGGTCCCTGGGCCAGCATCAGTGTCACCTAGAGACCTGGTTAGAAATGCAGCACCTGAGGCCTATCCCAGACTGACTGCATTCAGTACCTGCCTTTTATCAAGCTGATTTGTATGCATGCTGAAGTTTGAGACATATTACTTTGGTTCTTGTCAACCCTCAAGATGGTTTTGGTTCCCTCTGGCTGTGCTAAGACCCACGGAGGTTGCAGACGCGAAGAGAAAGGATGGCGGAGGGTATGTTCTAGTCCCTTCTTCCAGAGCTGCCCTGTCTGTCACGGTAGCCACGAGCCACAGGTGGCTCTTTAGTGCTAAAGGCATATTAATGAGAATTAAATAAAATTTAAAATGTCAGTTCCTCAGCCCCATGAGTCATATTCCAAGTGTTCCATCGCCACATGTGGCCAGCAGCTGCTGTACCCGACAGGAAAGATGATAGAACAGCTCCATCACTCTGGAAGGTTCTACGGGCAGTGCTGGCCTCGTATGTACTAGTGTGGCCGTGTGAAATGGATGACCCACCAGCCCCAGCTCCCCGCTCTCTGGGGGGCAGGCGCAAGTTGGCATTTGCGGTGCACGCACAGGGACAGATGTGTGGGGACTCAGACGTGGGGTGGGGGTAACAGAAGGCTTGGGAAGCAGCTGCTTGAGCACAGCTGGTGAAAATCGAGGCTGGTGTTAAGGTGAGAAGCACTGGGTGGGTGGGTGGAGACTTTGAGATTCAATTTGCTGAAATCTCCCTCTTTCTACCCCACAGGCTAGAAAAAGGGGCAGTGACTAGAGCTGAAGTTGGAATTTGGGACTCCAAGTCCACTGCTCAATTTATTTTGCAGGAGAGGGAGGGATGTGGGCTGTCTGCCTATGAAAAAGGGGTGGATAAGACACATAAGTGTGTGTGTGTGTGTGTGTGTGTGTGTGTCTGGTGGGGTTGGGGGACGTGGGTAGGAGACAGTTGAAGAAAGCAGGCCATTTCCCAGGACCCAAGAACCTGTCTCTTGATTCAGTGGGAAATTGAAGGAGGGATCCGGGCAAATGGGGTGAGGCTGGAAAGACATTTTGGGTGAGAACTGGGGCGTGGTGGGCAGTACGTAGGAGGACAGCTTGGCCTGGCAGGAGCCTCTTTCTGAACCCAATTGTCTCAGTTTCTGCAGCTGCCGTGACCCGCTACCACAACCTGGGCGGCGATGAACAATGAGAGTGCCTTCCTTCACAGTTCTGGGGCCAGAAGTCCAAGATCAAGGGGTTGGCAGGGCTGGGCTTCCTCCCACAAATCCTTCCGTGCCTCCTCCAGCTCCTGGAGGCCCCAGGCGGTCTTGGCTTGTGGGCGCATCAGTCCGATCTCTGCCTCCATCATCACAGGGCTGTGCTCCCTCTGAGCCCGTGACACTATGTTGCAATTTCCCTGTTTCTATAAAGACGCCAGTCATGTTAGGATTTAGAACCTCCCTAATCCAGTATGGCCTCATCCTAATTATTACACCTGCAGAGACTCTATTTGCAAATACAGTCATGATCCGAGGTTCTGGAGGGGGGGGGGCAGGAAATTTGGGGGGACACTATTCAACCCAGTGCATCAATCCTTACTCTGCAGGGGCAGAGGCTGGAGGATCCTTCATCAGTATTTCTGCACCTCCCCCCACCAGAGAGGGGCTCAGGTGACTGAGTTCTGGACAAAGGAATCGGTGCAGGAGGGATGCTGCCACTTCTAGCCCTGGGCCCTAAAAGGCTCTCTCCCTCTCTTTCTCTCTGTCTTCCCTTAAGGGCTGACCAGATGTAGGTGATGCAGGAGGGCACTCCCTGACCATGGGAGAAAGGGGTGCTACAGTACGGAAGTATCTGGTCCCTAAAAGACTGAGGTGAGCAGAACTTCCCAGAAAAACACCTTGGACTGTTACTGCAAGAAATAAATCTTTACTGTTAAAGCCACTGCACATTTGTGGGATGTTTGTTACAGCAGCAAGTGCACCTGACTGATACACTGGGTGTGGGATGTGTTCTGAAACCCCACTATATCCTGTAGCCTTTGCAAGATCCTTGTAGGTCCCCGAAGAGGTCTTTCTCTTCCCCTTCCTCCTCTGTCCCTCTGCTTCCATTCCTTCCTGCCTAGGCATTTTGTGGTTGCCTCCAAATGGCCCTCCAGATCCCTCAATCAGTCCCCAGATGGCAGCTCCTGGTTCCTGGTTCCTGGTGATAGCAGGGTCATGGCAGACCCAGGCACAGAGCCCGTCCCTGCTGAGAGGTTGTGTGCCCATCCAGCTGCCTCCTCCAGGAAGCCTTCCCTGCCTGTCTGGGTTCGTACCTCCTGGGTATTCCCATAGAGTACAGTCCAGGACGCTGCCCTTGGCCATGGCCTGCTGCATTGGGACAGCTCGTTCTCGGCTGACTCATCACTTACCACCACTGAGGAGAGAATGCCTCGGACTGTGTAAGTGTCACAGTGCTGTGTGCATAGATGCCCACCATGCACAATTGCAACCCCCCTGCACCAAGATTTGTCACGCCCTAGTGTCATGTGGGAGAGGCCCACGTCACAGGGAACTGAGGGTGACTTCTGGCCAGCTGCCAGCTGGGATGCAAAGCCCTCAGCCCACAGGGAACCAAATCCTGTTAATAACTGCAGGGTGGGCTTGGAAGGAGACCCCACCCCAGCTGAACCCTACAGTGACAGTGGCCTCAGTCCATGCCCTGCCTGCAGCCTTGAGGGATACCCTGAGCTAGAGGACCCAGAATCCCAACTCGTGGAAACTTTTAGATATTAAATGTGTGTTGTTTTAAGCCGCTAAGTTTTAGGGTAACTTGTTATGCAGCACAGGTAACTGATACACTCATGGGAAATGGGTCTCATTCTCAAGCACTGGAGTGATTGGGGTTGGGTGGGTGGAGATGCAGGAAACGGGAACGAGCCAGCGCTCAAGGCCGGAACCTCCAGTGGGGACAAGGGTGATGACCAGATGGCCACCAGGAGCCCTTGCGGGTGGAGCTCTGCTCATGGCATCTCAGGAGAGCGCCAGCTCTCCCAAGTCTCTGCCCTAGGGCCCGCCAAGCCTCGCACTCCACATTCTGTCCACGCAGCTATAAATATTAAAACCCACCAGAGGGAGAGATCGGGAAATAGGGCTGTGGGCAAGATACGGCTCTGAGTTGGGGAAAGGAAACGAAAATGAATTTCTTTCCTCCCGGTCCTGCGTCAGAAGGTTTATTGCAGAAGGTGCCACAGGCGATAAGGAGCAGGAAGCCTGAGGGGAAACGGTGCCACATGCAGAGGGCAGAGAGGGGGCCACCTGGTCCTGTGCATCTTAGAGGCCTGCTACTGAGCTGAGAGCTAGGGTCCAGTCCTGCCTTGACCCAGACGGGAACAAAAATAAAGTAAAATAAAATAAAATAGGCAAGCTAACAAAGTAGCCCTGTGCGGGGGAGGGTCTTGAGGTCTCCAGCCCAGGGTAGGAGCTCAACAGCTGGCAGGAGAAGCCCGGCTGGAACACGACC
>PVIY010003257.1:0-115645 GCA_004026745.1 Myrmecophaga tridactyla | reverse complement strand
TGGCCGAGTTGTAGGTCATGGGGCTGCACTGATGACAGTAGTACATTCAAGGAATGCTTCTTGGCTTATTTCATAGTCCCGGTCTCCCCGTCTGTGCACTGGCTTACTTCCTAGTCCTTATCTCACCATCTGGGCATTCCTGTGGGCTCCATGCTTCTGTGTCAGGCTCTAGTCCTCAGCCTCTGCAACCAGTGTCACCCTGGGTGGTGCAGAAGGCTCTCCCATGTCAGCTGCACTACTGAATTAGTTTCAGTTGACTTCTTATCCCTTCTCTAACTTTTCCTTGGATAGGGCTGAACCCTATTCAGACTTCTTCCTGAAACTCTGACACTATGTTTTAATAAAAGGAACAATTTAACAAGAAGTCATAGCAATGATAAATACTTATGCACCGAATCAGATTGATTCAAAGTAACTGAAGCAAACACTGACAACGCTAAAGGGAGAAATAGACACCTCTACCATAATCGTTGGAGACTTCAATTCCCCATTCTCATCAATGTATAGAACATCTAGACAGAGTATCAACAAAGAAACAAGGAATTTGAATAATGCAATAAATGAACTAGACTTATTAGATATTTACAAAACATTATACCCCACAACAGCAGTATACATATTTTCTTCAAGTGCTCATGGATCATTCTCAAGGGTAGACCATATGCTGGGTCACAAAGCAAGTCTCAATAAATTTTAAAAGATTGAAATAATACAAGAACTTTCTCAGATCATAATGAAATGAAATTGAAATCAATAACGAGCAGAGAGTCAGAAAATTCACAAATGTATGGAGGCTAAACAACATACTCTTAAACAACCAGTGTGTCAAGGAAAAAACTTACAAGAGAAATATTAAATATCTCAAGGTGAATGAAAATGAGAACACAATATATCAAAATTTATGGGATACAGCAAAGGCAATGTTAAGAGGAAAATGTGTTGCCTTAAATGCCCATATTAAAAAAGAAGAAAGAGCAAAAATTGAGGACTTAACTGTTTACTTGTAAGAACTAGAGAAAGAACAGCAAACTAACCCAAAAACAAACAAAAGGAAAGACATAATAAAGATTAGAGCAGAAATAAATGAAACTGAGAGCATGAAAACAATCAAGAAAATCAATAAAACCAGAAGTTAGTTCTTTAAGAAAATGTATGACCCTTAGCTAGGTTAACAGAGAGAGAGAGAGAGAGAGAGAGAGAGAGAGGATGCAAATAACTAAAATCAGAAATGGAAGAGAAAACATAACCACTGACTCCACAGAAATAGAGGAGGTAATGAGAGAATAATATGAGCAACTATATGCTAATAAACTAAATAACATAGATGAAATGGACAACTTCCCAGAAACTAATGAACAACCAACATTGACTTGAGAAGAAATAGACAACCTCAACAAACCAATCACAAGTAAATAGATTGAATTAGTCATCAAAAAGCTCCCCCAAAAGAAAAGTCCGGACCAGTTGGTTTTACATGTGAATTCTACCAAGCATTCAAGAAATAATTAATAACAATCATATTCAAACTCTTCAAAAAAAATTGGAGGGGAGGGAAAGCTACCTAATTCATTCAATGAAACCAACATCATCCTAATACCAAAGTTAGGAAAAGATACAAGAAAAGAAACTAGGCTAATCTTTCTAATGAATATACATGCAAAAATCCTCAACAAAGTACCTGTAAATCAAATCCAGCAGCCCATTAAAAGAATTATACACCATGAACAAATAGGATTTATTCCAATTAAGGAAGGAAGGAAGGTTCAACATAAGAAAATCAATTAATGCAATTTGCCATATCAACAAATCAAAACAGAAAAACCACAGATCATCTCAATTGATGCAGAAAAGGCATTTGACAAAATTCAACATCATTTCTTGATGAAAACCCTTGAAAGGATAGGAATAGAAGGGAATTTCCTCAACATGATAAGAGAAATATATGAAAATCCAACAGCTAACATCATCCTCAATGGGGAAAAACTGAAATTTTTCTAAGATCAGTTTCAAGATAAGAATGGCAACAGTCACCATTGTTGTTCAACATTGTGCTGGAAGTTTTAGCCAGAGCAATTAGACAAGAAAAAGAAAGAACAGGCTTTCAAATAACAAAGGAAGAAGTAAAACTCTCAATGTTTGCGTATGATATGATACTTTATGTAAAAAATCTACAACAAAGCCACTAGAGCAGATAAATGAATACAGCAAAGTGGCAGGGTACAACATCAACACCCCAAAATCAGTAGTGTTTCTATACATTAGTAATGAGCTATCTGAGGAGGAAATCTAGAAAAAATCCATTTACAATATCAAACAAAAGAATAAAATCATTAGGAATAAATTTAACTAAGGATACAAAAGACCTTTAACAGAAAGCTACAAGAAATTGCTAAAAGAAATCATGAAAGACCTCTACCCAAATTGATTTATAGATTCAATGCATTATAAATTAAAATCTCAAAAAGTTACTTTGCAAAAATAGAAAGAACAATAACCAAATTTGGTTGGAAGGGAAGGGTGCCCTTCCAAAAAATATCTTGAGAAAGAACAATGAGGTGGGAGATTTCACACTACCTGACTCTAATGTGTATTACAAAGCTACAGTGGTCAAAACAACACAGTACTGGCATAAAGATATAAATAATAACCAATGGAATCTAATAGATTGTTCAGAAATGGACCCTCTCATCTATGGACAATTGATCTTTGAGAAGGTAGTTGAGCCACTTTGAAAGGGAAACCCAAGTTCTAATCCTAATCCAATCTTTGTGGAGGCAGCCAAGCTGGAGACTAGATTAGATTATCTCTGTGGAGATGTGGCTCACCCAATTGTGGGTATTAACTTCTGAATATAGGGAGATATGACTCCACCCATTCCAGGTGGTCTTCATTAGTTGACTGGCATCCCTTAAATGAGGAAGCATTTTGGAGATAGTTTCAGTGTGAGAAGATAGCCATGAGAACTACCAGAGCCCACGCAACCAGAGACCTTTGAAGATGAAGAAGGAAAACGTTCCCAGTGGAGCTTCATGAAATAAGAAGCCTGGATAGAAAGCCAGCAGACAGTCTTATGTTTGCTGTCTGCCTTTCCAGTTTAGAGAGAAACCCTGAACTTTATTGGCCTTTTTTGAATGAAAGTAATCTATTGTTGGTGCCTTAATTTGGACATTTTTTATAGACTTGCTTTAATTTGGACATTTTCTCAACCTTAGAACTGAAAACTAGCAATTTATTAAATTCCCCTTCTTAAAAAGCCATTCAGTTTCTAGTATACTGCATTCCAGCAGCTAGCAAACTAGAACAGGGGTCAAGACAACCCACATGGGACAGATTAGCTTCTTCAATAAATGGTGCTTAGAGAGCTGGATATCCATATGCAAAAGAATGAGAGAGGATCCATATCTCTCACACTATACAAAAATTAATTCAAAATGAATCAAAGACCTAAACATTAGAGCTAAGACCATAAAACTTTTAGAAGAAAATGTAGGGAAATATATTATAAAATTTATAATAGGAGGTGGTTTTCTAGATCTTATACCCAAAGAATGAGCAATGAAAAAAGAAAGAGATAAATGGAAACACCTCAAAATTAAACATTTTTGTGCATCCAAAAGCTTTGTCAAGAAAACAAAAAAGAGGAGAGGGCCAAGATGGCAGCTTAGCAAGGTGTGGGATTTAGTTCATCCTCCAGAGCAGCTAGTAACTAGCCAGGAACAGTACAGAACAACTGCTGGGGTCACATCAGTGACTGGACGCACAGTGTACCCCAGTCTGGACCAGTTGAACCAGCTGCAATCCCACCCAGAACCATGAGTTCCCCAAGTCGTGGCATCCAGTGCCACTCCCCCACAGGCTGCTTCCCAGAAAAGGGACTTTACCAGCAGTAGGGGCTGAGCAACCAAGCGCCAACTGTGGAATTAATTCACAAATTCTGAGTATGAAACATAGGCTCCCAGCTCAGCTGAACCTCGAGTCAAAGCAGAGGTTGCTGGTTTTTGACCCGGTGCACAGGGGCAGGGCTGACAGAAAAAGAAAAAAAGAAACAGAGGTTTTTTGGATTGGATAGCACATAATACTTGAAAGGGTCTGAGCCCTGAAGGAAAGAAGGGGGCACATAGGACCTAGAGATACACAAAGCAACATACCAACTTAAGCTCTTGATTGACAAACCTGAGGAATGGGGTCCTGCTCTGAAAAGGATTTTTCTATTTCTTTTTTGTGGTTGTGTTTTTATAGCTTGACTACTCCTTAGATACAGCTGCAAGGCTTCTTGGGCTCCAATTGCCAGGGGGGAATTAAGCTTATTTGAGTATTTGTCTGGAGACTGTACCCTCCCTGGGAAAGAAGTGGGGCCCAGCTCAGGTAGAAGCCCTCCCTCAAGGAATACAGACCCCAGGGTCTGGAAAACTGAAGCAATTAAAGCCAGCTTACAACCTTTCCTCTTCAACCATGCCCCCAGCAGGGACTGTCGGCTGAAGTTAAAGGTACCACATCACCTTATGCTGGTGGAAACTGCAGGCAGAAAAGCACCACATACTGGGCAGGATAGGAAAAATGCAGAGTCCAGAGGCTTCATTGGAAAGTCTTTCAATCTTCTGGGTCTCACCCTTAGGGTAAACTAGCACAGGTAAATCTTTCCTCCTGAGAGGAGGCCAGTTTGGCCTGGGAAAATACGGCTGGGGTCTATAATACCTAAGTAGACCCTCCTAAGGGGGGGAAAAAGGCACCATACAGGGAGGGCAAGAAACAAGGAAACAAGAACTGGAAAATTGTGACCTGTTAAACAAAACCTAAGCTAGAGGTCTAGAATAAGCTTAAATGAATGTCAAAAAACAAATAGACAACAAAGTCATTCAGCAAGAAAATTCTAGGTAAAAAAAAAGGGAAAACAATCCCCAGAATAAACTAATTAAGGTAACTGAATGCCTAGACACCAGCAAAAAGTAACAAATCATACTAGGAAAATTGAAGATATGGTCCAGTCAAAGGAACAATCCAACAATTCAAATGAGATACAGGAGCTGAAACAATTAATTCAGAATGCTCAAACAGACAAGGAAAACCTCATTGAAAATCAAATCAATGAATTGAGGAGGATATAAAGAAGGCAAGGAACAAATGAAAAGAAGAAATCAAAAGTCTGCAAAAACAAATCACAGAACTTATGGGAATGAAAGGCACAGTAGAAGAAATGAAAAAAATAATGGAAACCTACAATGTCAGATTTCAAGGGGCAGAAGATAGGATTAGTGAACTGGAGGTCAGGACATCTGAAATCCAACAAACCAAAGAAAATACAGGGAAAAGAATGGAAAAATATGAGCAGGGACTCAGGGAACTGAAGGACAACATGAAGCGTATGAATATACGTGTTGTGGGTGTCTCAGAAGGAAAAGAGAAGGGAAAAGGAAGAGAAAAACTAATGGAGGAAATTTTCACTGAAAATTTCCCAACTCTTATGAAAGACTTAAAGTTACAGATCCAAGAAATGCAGCATATCCCAAACAGAATGTATCCAAATAGATGTACTCCAAGACACTTATTAATCAGAATGTCAGATGTCAAATAAGGAGAGAATCTTGAAAGCAGCAAGAGAAAAGCAATCCATCACACACAAGGGAAGCCCAATAAGACTATGCATAGATTTCACAGCAGAAACCATGTAGGCAAGAAGACAGTGGGGTAATATATTTAAATTACTAAAATAGAAAAACTGCCAACCAAGAATTCTATATCCAGCAAAATTGTATTTCAAAAATGAGGGGAAGTTAAAACATTTTCAGACAAAAAATCAGTGAGAGAATTTGTGACCAAGAGACCAGCTCTGCAAGAAATACTAAAGGGAGCACTGGAGACAGATATGAAAAGACAGGAAAGAGAGATGTGGAGAAGAGTGTAGAAATGAAAACTATCAGTAAAAGTAAAAAGAAGAAAAATTATATATGACATATAAAATCCAAAAGGCAAAATGGTAGAAGAAAGTACTGCCCATACAGTAATAAAATAAATGTTAATGGATTAAACTCCCCAATTAAAACGAATAGATTGGCAGAATGGATTAACAACAGGACCCATCTATATTCTGTCTACAGGAAATGCATCTCAGACCCAAGGACCAACATACATTGAAAGTGAAAGGTTGGGAAAAGATATTTCATGCAAATAACAATCAAAAAAGAGCAGGAGTAGCTATACTAACATCCAACAAATTAGACTTCAAATGTAAAACAGTTAAAAGAGACAAAGAAGGACACTACATATTAATAAAGAACAATTCAAAAAGAAGACATAACAACATTAATATTTATGCACTGAGCCAGAATGCTCCAAAATACATGAGGCAAACAATGAAAAAAGAAATAAAAACATCTACCATAATAGTTGGAGACTTCAGTTCCCCACTCTCATCAATGGACAGAACATCAGGACAGAAGGTCAATAAAGAAACAGAGAATTTGAACAATACAATAAACAAACTAGACTTAACAGACATTTATAGAACATTACACTCCACAACAACAGGATATAACTTTTCTCAAGTGCTCATGGATCATTCTAAGGATAGACCATATACTGGGTCACAAAGCAAGTCTTAATAAATTTTAAAAGACTGAAATCATATAAAACACTTTCTCAGATCATAAAGGAATGAAGTTGGAACTCAATAATAAGCAAAGCACCAGAAAATTCACAAACATATGGAGGCTCAACAACACACTCTTAAACAATGAGTGGGTCAAGGAAGAAATTACATGAGAAATCAGTAAATATCTCAAGGCAAATGAAAACAAAAACACAACATATCAAAATTTATGGGATGACTAGCAAAGACAGTGCTAAGAGGTAAATTTATTGCCCTAAATGCATATATCAAAAAAGAAAAAAGAGCAAAAATTGAGGAATTAACTGTCCAGTTGGAAGAACTAGATAAAGAACAGCAAACTAACCCCAAAGCAAGCAGAAGGAAAGAAATAATGAAGATTAGAGCAGAAATAACTGAAATTGAGAACATGAAAACAATCGAGAAAATCAACAAAACTGTAAGTTACTTGTGTTGGAAAATCAATAAGATTGATGGACCCTTAGCGAGAGTGACAAAAAGAAGAAGATAGAGGATTCAAATAAATAAAATCAGAAATGGAAGAGGAAACATAATCACTGACCCCACAGAAATAAAGGAAATAATGACAGGATACTATGAACAACTTTATGCTAATAAACTCAACAATGTAGATGAAATGGACAACTTTCTAGAAAGGCATGAACAACCAACACTGGCTCGAGAGAAATAGACGACCTCAACAGACCAATCACAAGTAAAGAAATTGAATCAGTCATTAAGAAGCTCCCCAAAAAGAAAAGTCCAGGACCAGATGGCTTCACATGTGAATTCTACCAAACATTCAAGAAAAATTAGTACCAATCCTGCTCAAACTCTTCAAAAAAATTGAAGAGGAGGGAAAGCTACCTAATTCATTCTACAAAGCCAACATCACCCTCATACCAAAGCCAGACAAAGATATTACAAAAAAAGGAAAACTACAGACCAATCTCTCTAATGAATATAGATGCAAAAATCCTCAACAAAATTATTGCGAATCGAATCTAGCAGCACATTAAAAGAATTATACACCATGATTAAGTAGAATTCATCCCAAGTATGCAAGGATGGTTCAACACAAGAAAATCAATTAATGTAATACACCATATCAACAAATCAAAGTGGAAAAACCACATGATCATCTTGATTGATGCAGAAAAGGCATTTGACAAAATTCAACATCTTTTCCTGTTGAAAACACTTCAAAGGATAGGAATAGAAGGGAAATTCCTCAAAATGATAAAAGGAATATATGAAAAACCCTCAGCTAACATCATCCTCAATGGGAAAAACTGAAAACTTCCCCCCTAAGATCAGGAACAAGACAAGAATGTCCCTATTACCAAATATAGTTAAGATGTCAATTCTACCTAAATTGGTTTACAGATTCAATACAATACCAATTAAAAATCTCACAAACTTACTTTTCAGAAATAGAGAAACCAATAATCAAATTTATCTGGAAGGGCAGTGTACTGATTTGAAACGATGCATGTACCCTAGAAAAGGCATGTTTTAATCCTAATCCCATTTTGCAAAGGCAGCCATTTCTTCTAATTCCTATTCAGTATTGCATGTTTGAAACTGTAATTAGATCATCTCCCTGGAGATGCGATTTAATCAAGAGTGGTTATTAAACTGGATTAGATAGAAGCGTGTCTCCACCCATTTGGGTGGGTCATGATTAGTTTCTGAAGCCCTATACAAGAGGAAACATTTTG
Source organism: Myrmecophaga tridactyla (assembly GCA_004026745.1). Lineage (NCBI taxonomy): Eukaryota > Metazoa > Chordata > Mammalia > Pilosa > Myrmecophagidae > Myrmecophaga > Myrmecophaga tridactyla. The sequence goes on along the minus strand of PVIY010003257.1, from coordinate 107,320 downwards.
GAGAATGAGAGATTCAGAGAGGGCAAAGAATGTTGTAGCACCATGAAGCAGAGTCCACCAGCCAGTGACCTTTGGAGATGAAGGAAAACTCTTCCAAGGGAGCTTCATGAAACAAGAAACCAGGAGAGAAAGCTAGCAGATGTTGCCATGTTCACCATGTGCCTTTCCAGCTGAGAGAGAAACCCTGACTGTGTTTGCCGTGTGCTTTCTCACTTGAGAGAAGGAAACCCTGAAATTCATCAGCCTTCTTGAACCAAGGTATCTTTCCCTGGATGCTTTTGGTGGGGCATTTCTATAGACTTGCTTTAAATGGAACATTTTCTCGGCCTTAGAACTGTAAACCAGCAACTTATTAAATTCCCCTTTTTAAAAGCCATTCCATTTCTGATATATTGCATTCTGGCAGCTAGCCACGTAGAACAGACAGGGTGCCTCGAATAGCTAAAAGTATCCTGAGAAAAAATAATGAAGTTGAAGGTCCCACGCTACCTGATTTTAAGGCATGTTATGAAGCTACTGTGGTCAAAACAGCATGGTACTTGGAGACTGCCGTGGCTCAGCAGGCAGAGCTCCGACCTGCCGTGCTGGAGGTCTGGAGTTTGATCCCTGGTGCCTCCTGCCCATATGCAAATTAAAAAAACCCAAAAAACCCAAAAAAAAACAGCATGGTACTGGCATAAAGATAGATATACTGACCAATGGAATCGAATAGAATGTTCAGATATAGACCCTTTCATCAATGGACAATTGATCTTTGATAAAGCAGTCAAGCCAACTTACCTGGGACAGAACAGTCTCTTCGATAAATGGTGCTTGGAGAACTGGATATCCACATGCAAAAGAATGAAAGAGGATCCATATCTCACACTCTATACAAAAATAACTCAAAATGCATCAAAGACCTAAACATTAGATTGAAGACCTTAAATTGCTAGATGAAAATGTATGGAAATATCTTACAAATCTTATAATAGGAGGTGGTTTCCTAGATCTTACGTCCAAAGCACTGAAGAAAGAAAGAACTTGGAACTCCTCAAAATTAAACACTTCTGTGCATCAAAGAACTTCGTAAAGAAAGTAAAAAGACAGCCTACACAATGGAAGAAAATATTTCGAAATGATATATCATATGAAGGTCTAGTATCCAGAATATATAAAGAGATTGTTCAACTCAACAACGAAAAACCAGACAACCCAATTACAAAATGGGCAAAATATTTGAACAGACACTTTTCAGAAGAGGAAGTACAAATGGTATCATGGTCAGGTTCATGTGTCAACTTGGCCAAGTGGTGGCTGGGCAAGTGTTGGCTTGTCTGTTGTGATGATGACATTTCATAGAATTAAATCATGATCATGTCAGCTGCATCCACAGCTGATTCCATTTGTAATTAGCAAAGGGGTGTGTCTTCTGCAATGAGTGATGCTTAATGTAATCACTGAAAGCCTTATAAGGAGGATTCAGAAAAGATAGGTCCTTCCTGTTTTCGGCTGGTGAGCCTCACCTGTGGAGTTCATCCAGATCCTCCATTGGAATCATCAGCTTCACAGCCTACTCTGCGGATTTTGGACTCTGAATTCCCGCAGTAACCTGAGACACTTTTATAAATTTTATATTTGCGAGTGTTCCCTGTTCATTCTGTTTCTCTAGAGAACCCTAAATAATACAAATGGCCAAAAGGCACATGAAAAGATGCTCAACTTCCCTGGCTATTAGGGAAATGGAAATTAAAACCACAATGAGATATCATCTCACACCCACCAGAATGGCCATTATTAATAAAACAGAAAATGACAAGTGCTGGAGACGATGTGGAGAAAGAGGCACACTTATCCACTGTTGGTGGGAATGTCAAATGGTACAACCACCATGTAAGGCAGTTTGGCAGTTCCTCAGGAAGCTAAGTACAGAATTGCTATATGATCCTGCAATACCATTGCTAGGTATCTACGCAGAGGACATGAGGACCAGGACACAAACAAACATGTATGCCAATGTTTATAGCAGCATTATTTATAATTGTGAAGAGATGTAAACAGCCAAAATGTCCATCAACAGAAAAGTGGCTAAACAAACTGTGGTATATACATACAATGGAATCTTATGCAGCTGTAAGACAGAATAAAGTTATGAAGTATCTAACAACATGGATAACCTTAAGGAAATTATGCTGAGTGAGATTAGTTAGAAACAAAAAGGACAAATACTGTATAGTCTCACTGATATGATCTAGCATTAATGAATGAAACTGATAATTTCAGTTAAGAATAGAGGTCATAGGGAGATAGAAATAAGGTAGATATTGGGTAATTGGAACTGAAGGGATACAGATTGTGCAATGGGACTGATTGTAAAAATTCAGAAATGGATAGCACAATACTACTTAACTGTAATACAATAATGTTAGAACACTGAATGAAGCTGAATGTGAGAATGATAGAGGAAGGAAGCCTGGGGGTGCAAATAAAATCAGAAGGAAAGATATACAATAAAGACTGAGATGGTATAATCTAGGAATACCTAGAGTGTATAATGATAATGACTAAATGTACAAATTTAAAAATGTTTTTGCATGAGAAAGAACAAAGGAATGTCAATACTGCAGGGTGCTGAAGATAGATGGTAATTAATATTTTCAAACTTTAACTTATGTGTGAGACTACAGCAAAAAATGTTTATTTGGTACAAAATTTATATTTTGACTAGTGCATTTCCTAATATAACTTATGTGGACAGCTTAATTGAACACCATAAGTACATGGAACCTTGAGTAGGGCATAAGATTTTGTAGTTTTGTCCAGAGTGATGCCCTGATAAATCCCAGAGTGATTTGAACAGTGAATTAAAAAGTATTTGCGAAGTCCCCTTGGGGTAATGGTGAGAAAGATAGAAAATTCAACTTCCCCAAGTGGAGAATTCCTGATTTTCTCACAAGCAGTGGGGACAACCAAAGCAATAGGCTGAGCCCCCAGTCCTGGGATTTCTTCATATGAAACTTAACCCTGCAAAGAATAGGCTAAGCCTACTTACAATTAGGCCTAAGCTTCACCCCCAGAGGACCTCTTTTGTTGCTCAGATGTGGCCTCTCTCTCTCTCAGCCAACACGACAAGCAAACTCCCTGCCCTCCACCTCTCTATGAGGGACCTGACTCCCAGGGGTGTGGACCTTCCTGGCAATGTGGGGCAGAAATTCTAGAATGAGCTGGGCTCAGCATCAAGGGATTGAGAAAACCTTCTTGACCAAAAAGGGGAAGAGAGAAATGAGACAAATAAAGTGTCAATGGCTGAGAGATTCCAAACAGAGTTGAGAGGTTATCCTGGAGGTTATTCTTATGCATTAAATAGATATCACCTTTTTCGTTAAGGTGTAATGGAGAAGCTGTAGGGAACTGCCTGAAAATGTAGAGCTGTGTTCTAGTAGCCATGTTTCTTGAAGATGATTGTATAATGATATAGCTTTTGCAATGTGACTGTGTGATTGTAAAAACCTTGTGTCTGATGCTCCTTTTATCTACTTTATTGAGAGATGAGTAAAACATATGGATTAAAAATAAATAAATAATAGAAGTAGCAAATGTCAAAATAAATTTAGTAGATTGAAATGGTAGTGATCAATGAAAGGTAGGGATAAGGGGTATGGTATGTATGAATTTTTTCTGTTTTCTTTTTATTTCTTTTTCTGAATTGATACAAATGTTCTGAGAGATGATCATGATGATGAATATACAACTATGTGATGAAATCATGAATTACTGATTATATATGTAGAATGGAATGATTATATGGTAAGAATGTTTGTGTTTGTATGTAGGTATATTTAATAAATAAATTTAAAAAAAAGAAAGCAAAAGGGCAGCCTATGCAATGGGAGACAATATTTGAAAACCATATATTAGATAAGGGCTTAGTATCCAGAATATGAAAAAAGATTCTACAAGTCAATAACAAAAAGACAATCAACCCAGTTAAAAAATGGGCAAAAGGCATGAACAGATACTTCTCAGAAGAGGAAATACAAATGGCTAAAGGACACATGAAAAGATATTCAAGTTCACTGTCTGTTAGGGAAATGCAAATCAAAACCACAATGAGATATCATCTGACACCCACTAGAATGGCCATTATCAAAAAGAAAAAAGAAAGAACAACAAGTGCTGGAGAAAATGTGGAGACACGGCCCACTTATCCACTGTTGGTAGGAATGTAAAATGGTACAGCTGCTCTGGAAGGCAGTTCGGCAGTTCCTCAGTAAACTAAGTATAGAATTGCTTTATCATCCAGCAATCCCATTATTAGATATATATTCAGAGGACATGAGGGTGAGGACACAAATGGACATTTACACATTGATGTTTATGGCAGCATTATTTGTGATCTCCAAGAGATGCTAACAGCCCAGGTGTCCAATGGATGAGTGTCCAAACAAGCTGTGGTATATACATATGATGGAATATTATGCAGCTGTAAGACAGAACAAAGTTATGAAGCATGTAACAATGTGAATGAACCTTGAGGAGATTATGCTTAGAGAAATTAGCCAGAAACAAAAGGCTAAATACTGTATGGTCTCACTAATATGAACTAACAATAATGAGTGAACTTGGAGAACTGAAGTACACAGGTTACCATTAAATAGAAATAGGGTAGAGATTGGGCAATTGGTACTGAAGGAATACAGATTGTACAGCAGGACTGTATTAATTTAGAAATGGATAGCACAATACAATCTGATTGTAGCACAATAATATAAGTACCCTGAATGAAGTTGAATCTGAGTATAATAGAGGGAGAAGACCCGGGGGCATACATGAAACCAGAATGAAAGATAGAGGATAAACACTGAGATGGAATAATTTGAGAATGCCTAGAGTGCACAATGATGGTGATTAAATGTACAAATTTAAAATGTTTTGGCATGAAAGAGAACAAATGAATATCAATACTGCAGGGTGTTGAAAATAGATGGCATATGGGAAAAAGTACAATCAATACAAGGTAAGGTCTGTAGTCAACAGCAACATCGTAATTTGCTCCCACTGACTGTAACAAAGGTATTAGGCAAAAACTATATGACAACAGGTTGGGAATATGGGATAGGGGTATGCATCCTTTGTGAAAGAAAAGGAAATGTCTATAGATAGCATATGGTTGTGAAGGCATGTCTATACACTTAGGTTTGATTGTGGGATGTGTGAACAAAATTGTTTAAAAATAAACAGAGAGAATTAAGTGCTAGAGAAAATGCAAGGAAAGAGATGTACCTATTCACTGTCAGTAGGGAAAATGAGAGGTGCAGCCCCCTTGGAGGGCAGTATAATGTTTACATCCATACAGTTAAAATTCCAACCTCTGTGTGACACTAAACTGACCATATGATGTAAATTAGGAAACGCACTAGTGAAGGGTTTGCCATATGATCCTGAAACCCCATTGCTTAGTATATACCTGGAAGAACTGAGTGTGGGGACATGAATGGACATTTGCACACTGGTGTATATGGCATAAGTGTTCATGATTCACAATGGATGGAGGTGATCTAAGAGTAGAGCCACTGAGAAATGGAAGGGGGAACTGTGTTGTATGCATACAGCAGACTACTGAGTGGCCACAAGAAGGAATGAAGTTGTGAGGCCTGCAACTATGTGAATGACTCTTAAGGACTGTATGCTGAATGAAATGCCAGGAGCAAAAAGACAAATATTATCATGATTCAATCATTTGGACTAACTATAATATAAAAATTCTGTGAACTAAAGTTGAGAGCAGTTTATCAGGTTGGGGGCTATTGTAAAGAGTCTTAGATTGTAAGCGCTTACAGCAGTTACATATATTCAGGAGGTATTCTTTGTAACTGGGAGGCAGAATTTGAGAGTGATAAACTTGGATATTTAGCAGAAGAAATTTACAAACTAAATGTGGAAAATGAAGTCTGGCTGATCCTTGAAGCTTCTGTCTTGCAAGAAGAAAGAGATAAGTTGAGAAAACTCTTAGGTGCAGAGAAAATTGGTGTTCTAGAAAATTATAGGTTTCCAGAAGTGAGACCCCAGTTGTTCTAGCTTGCTAGCTTCCAGAATATGACATACTAGAAACAGAATGGCTTTTAAAAGGAGAAATTTATTAAGTTGCAAGTCCACAGTGCTAAGACTGTGAAAATGTCCCAACTAAAGCAAGGCTAAAGAAATGTCCAATCTAAGGCATCCAGGGAAAGATACCTTGATTCAAAAAAGCTGATGATGTTCAGGGTTTCTCTCTCAACTGGAAAGGCACGTGGCAAACCTGGTGGCATCTGCTAGCTTTCTCTCCCAGCTTCTTGTTTTGTGGTGCTCCCCTGGGGATGTTTTCCTTTTCTATCTCCAAAGATCTCTGACTGCACAGGCTCTGTTGCTTTTTCCACAATGGTTCCCTCTCAAAGGGGTCCAGTAAGAAACCCCACCTTGCATGGGTGGAGACACACCTCCATGGAAATCATCTAATCAAAAGTTACCACCCACAATTGGGTGGGTCACATCTCCATGGATAATTAAAAAACTCCCACCCAGCAATACTGAATGAAGAGTAAAGGACATGGCTTTTCTAGGGTCCATAAATCCAAACCAGCACACCAGTGAATAGGGCCCCACATGAAGATTTATCCAGGCATGAAAGTAGTCAGCCATTACAGGACAAGCAAGAATTGGAGAATGAAATTATTCAGAAGGATTTGTGGAAAGTCCTTTTATCTGATGTGCATGATCCCAGTGTATTGCATAGAAAACCAACAAAAATGTTGTGGGATCTGTGTAAATGGAACCACTGCCATTTCGGACTAAAAGGTTCATAAAAGGGACAAGATGAAGGAAAAATATCTTCAGAGGCAGATCCACAGAGGCTAAGTTCTGGAGTCAGGAAACCCTGGGCAGGACAGCAGACAGACCTATACACATGCAGAGGATGAGTTTGCCTTGGAAGCAGAGGGTGGGTTTTCTGCTTTGTTGCTCAGGAAGATTTGGGCCATGTCAGGCCTCAGAGAGGGTGGAGCACATAAAACAGGAATTAGGGAGCATCTGGCTGCCACCTCAAGGTTCTAAAGGGGTTGAATGTGTGTTCCAGAGATGTCAGAGATAATGGGTGCTGTCCCGAAGTATGGGGAGGGAAAAAACAAGGAAAAGATGGTCCCCCCAATGAGCCTCAGTGTTGCAGCATGCCCCAGCATTTGGAGGGCAAGGCCACTGTGTAGGCCCATGGAAAGTGTAGCACTGCTGCTTTCTAAAGCTCCAAGGATAAATGACTCTCAGACTTTGAAATCCAATGGAGTTTTCCCTGCAGGCTTTTAGAACTGTGTGGATCCCTGCCAATAAAAAGCTGCTAATTCTCCACTTAGGTCCCTGCTTCTAAACCAACCAATAAAAATCTGCCAATTTCCCGTGCCCAAGCTAGACAACAAAAACCTACCACCTCCCTTTCCCTACTTCTCATCAGGTATCCTATAGAAGCTGTACCCCTTCCCTTACTTGGGGTTGTCTCCATCTTAGGCTTCAGCCTGCCTGCACATAGCCTCATAATAAAGCTCCTTTCATTGAGTTTTGCTCTCTTTTCCTCCTATTCAGTCAAAAAACTTATCATTTTGGTGCTGAAATCCAGGATGGGGAAGGAGATGAAACCTTCATAGGAAGGGATGGAACTCACTTGCCTGACTTCAGCACCAGCACTGGCGAATCATCTTGGAGTAAGGAGAAAGCACCCTCCTTTTTTTCTATTCAGTACTCTCTCTGTTATCCAGGACAACACACATGGAAATCTTAGCACTAGGGAAGAGCCCCTGAGACCCTCAAAGCAAGTGAGATGGTGGGGCGCCTTCCTACACTCCTCCACAGACTCACAAAATTTAGGAAATCTCAAGGGGGGATGTCCTCTCAATTGTTCCTAAGTCTGAGATTAAAAAATCTCCCCTTGCCCTAGCCACTCTCAATGAAAATTTAAGAGCTAAAAGATTAATTTTCTGTTGCAATACTGTCTGGCCACAGTACAAATTAGACAATGGGTCAGTTTGGCCAGAGAACAGAACTCTTGACCCACAAATTCTTCTTGACCTTGAAAATTATTGTCAGTGTCTCAGCAAGTGGAGTGAAATCCCATATATCAAGGCCTTCTTTGGCTTGTGCAGGCACCCCTCTCTCTGCTAAACTTGTTCCATTTATCAAATCCTTCTTCTTCATTCCCTTCTCCTGAAACAACCTATTCGTTGTTTCAAATAGGAGATGACTTCCCTCTCCTCCTCTGGACTTTCCTTTGATCTGCTGAGGATCTTCTCCTTAAACCACCCCCCCCCGCCCCCACCACCACCACCATGAGGCCCTTCCTGGACCAGCCAAAACTGCTGCCAAAACCACAGGCAGTAAATAACTCTCCCCCATCTTTGAGCTCCCCCAAATCTCACCCTTCCTTTCCTTGCCCATGGAGGACCCTATTCCGCTCAGCCGCAGACTGTGAACCTCTTGCTAGAGGTGTCTGGGCTGGAAAGATCTATCTGTGTTCATGTTGCCTTTTCCCTTTCTGGCCTTTCTCAAATTGAACAGCATCTAGGTTCATATGCTACTGACGCCACCCAATTTATTAAAGAATTCCAATACCTTACCGTGCCCTATAACCTCTCCTGGAGAGAGCTCTGTTTTATTTCTTCTACCTGCCTCACTCCCAGCAAGAAGGAATGAGTATGCCTGGCAGCTCAAGCTCATGCAGATACCTTAAATAGGCAGGTTCCTACTAACAGCCCCATGGGAGCCACTGCAGTGCCCTGAGAGGAACCCAATTAAAATTATCAGGATGGGGAACCTGGTCAATAGTCTCACAATCTTATGATAACTTGCCTCATTGCAGGACTGCAGGTGACCACACTTAAGCAGTTAATTACAAAAAATTAAAAGAAATTTCTCAAAAAGATAAAAATCCAGCAGCTTTTCTAGCTAAACTTCAAGATATACTATCTCAAATGCTATACTAATTTCAGCCCAAACTCCCCTGAAGGCACTTTATCCTTCTGTATGCATTTTATTTCCCAATCAGCCCCATTGAAAACTCCAAAAGTCAGAATCAGGACCCCAAACTTCCAGAAGTGACCTAGTTAATCTAGCCTTAAAAGTCTTTAACAATAGAGACCTAGAAAAAGCTCAGCAGGAAAAACTTAAAGAGGAAACCAAAGTCCTGCACTCAAGCTTACCAATTCCTTACACCTGTACTGAAGAAAACCCAAGGCTCTCCTAAATTGAGAGGGAAAAGTGCACTGGGGACCTGTCATCGACATGGAGATTTGGGGCACTAGAAGCAGGAATGCCCCCAAAGACCAAAGGAGCCCTGAGAATGGAAAGAGCTTCCAGGGTCCTGTCCATGAAGTGGGAAAGCAGAGTGTGTCTGAGAGTGCATCGAACCCCCAAGGGGAAGCAAAGCCTCTCCAAAAGCCATGCAGGTCACCCCGGTCAGGACTGCAGGGACCCAGGGCCAATGGCTCCGTGGACGTCACCAAAGAATATTGAAATCATGAAGCCCTGAGTGTCTCTAAATGTGGTGGGTAAGACTATTGGTTTTAATTAATATAGGAGCCACATATTCTGTCTTAACCTCTCACTTTACCTCTCTGTTCTCAAAAACCTGCACCATAGTGGAAGTAGGCGGGGAGTCTTGGGCTGGTGCCTTCATCCCTCCCCTCCCCTGTTGAACTGGTAGTATTCTTTTTAAGATATCAGTTTTGAATAATACCAGAGTGTCCCACCCCATTGCTGGGAAGAGATATATTGAAGGCATTAGATGCTGAAATTCAAATAATAGGCAGTCTGCCAAAGCAAGTATCTGAAAGCCTATTAAAAATGTTGTAGCATTAAATATGGTACAACATAGAAAGCATTAAAAGCATACTAAAATTCCTACCCTCAGAGTTAAAGCGGTTTTTTGTTTGTTTGTTTTTTACCTTGGGTTTGTACTCACTCCAGGGGAGCACTCTTTGTCATTTAAGAGAATCCAGGCTATGGTCTCAGTACCACCTGCTGAAATGTAAACCTAAATCAAAATATTAAAAAGTAAGCATTAAAGGGCAGCAACAAAAGGGCAAATAACAAAATTGTTACTGTTTCAAAATGCATTAAGTTTATTCTGGCAAGTTTATTTTAATGGTAATTATATGTTGTGAGAAGTTTGCTTGGAGACAGTTTCCAAAATTATTTTGGTAACTTAAGTATGAAAGATATAAAGAATGTGTTTTTTATTACAAGGTAAAAGAGTATAGTTCTGTCCTAGAATCAAATAAATGTTGCTACAGAATGAAAAAAAGTGTAAGAGAATACCTAAATGGATATGGAAAGTTGAAGAAAGTTCAAGAGCAGAAAAATTGTAGTCAAAGTTTTAAAAAGTGTGATGGGTTTATAACATACTAATAAAAAAACTAAAACTTAGTTTTCTGTTAAAGTGACAAAGTTTTCTTAAGTTATTATTTCATTTTAAGTACAAATTTTTCCTTAAATAGTAGTATAAACAGCAGAAAGTTTATAGTTTAGCAAAATAAGTTCTTGTGTCTGTATTAACATTAGCATACCCTTAGCTGTTAAAAAGAAAACTTCTAAGTCTTTCCTCAACTTTTAATAAAAAAAAAACAAATATTGTTTCAAACTTAACTACCTCTAACATTTTGCTTTCTTCAGGTTACACCCTAAAACATATCTTTTCATTCCAAACAACTGCAAAAATTTCTTCTTTCACTTTACAAATTTAAGTGCTAAAAATAACTGAATTCATTTAATATATTAGAAGTTGCATAAAAATGTTCAGTGTTTGGTCTAGTTTGCTAGCTGCCAGAATGCAATGTAACAGAAAAGGAATGACTTTAAAAAGGGGAATTTAATAAGTTGCTAGTTTACAGCTCTAAGACCAAGAAAATATCCCAATTAAAACAAGTCTACAGAAATGTCCAATCTAAAGCATCCAGGGAAAGATACCTTGGTTCAAGAAGGCCAGTGAAGTTCAGGATTTCCCTCTCATCTGGAAAGGCATGTGGCAAATGCAGCGTCATCTGCTAGCTTTCTCTCCTGGCTTCCTGTTTCATGAAACTCCCCGGGAGGCATTTTCCTTCTTGATCTCCCAAGGTTGCTGGCCAGTGGACCCTCTGCTTCTGTGGCTATGTCATTCCCTGCTCTCCCATAATCTCCTTTTCTCTGAAATGTTTACTCTTTTATAGAATTCCAGTAAACTACTCAAGACCCACCCAAATGGATGGAGACACTTCTCTACCTAATCCAGCTTAACAACCAATCTGGACTGAGTCACATCTCCAGGGAGATAATCTAATTACAGTTTCAAACATACAGTACTGAATAGGGATTAGAAGAAATGGCTGCCTTTACAAAATGGTCTTAAAATTAAAACATGGCTTTTCTAGGGTACATAAACATTTTCAAACCGGCACAGTGTTATAATTAAATTTTCCAAACTACTTTGTTGCACTCTAATGCTTCTCTAAAAGTGTTTGTAGAAAACTACAAATAAAAAAAATCATTTTCAATAAAAGAGACTTAAAAGAAATACGGTAGGTATATAAATGGCATTCTACCTGCTAACTCACCTACCTGCTAACTCACCTAATCTTACTTATTTTTAAAAAAAGCCAAAACTAAACCTCTGTTTTAACCTAAAAGTACTAAAAAAAAAAAAAAAAAACGTAAAATAATAAGAGGGTAAAAAGAATGCCACATACGACAATTTGTCATAGCTAGCCTCTATTCTATCGTATTTCTCCTCTCTTCTAGAAACAATTTTAATTCCCCTTTTAATACCCCGCTTCGTAATTCTACTACTCCTCATTTTAAGGCCCTTTCTCTTACAACTCTTTTTTTTTTTTTTTTTTTTAATTTGTATATGGGCAGGAGGCACCAGGGATCGAACTCCAGACCTCCAGCATGGCAGGTCGGAGCTCTGCCTGCTGAGCCACGGCAGCCGCCCTCTCTTACAACTCTTAACCAGCTTTATTCACAGGACTGTCCAAGCAATGACAAATAAGGCTGCTGGTGGCATGCTATTCCTCCAGCAAAAATACCAGTACCAGCCACTTCCCTGTTGAGAAACATCAGAACTCTATGCCCTCTGCTAGCCAGAAGCAGATACAAAAGGAAGACCTTCACCCTTCACCATCCAAGAAAACCAAAAGGAAAAAATGTTAGGCAGAACCCCCACCTCCATGATGTGACCAACCCCTAGCAAATATTTCAAGAAACTTCCCCCACCTTGATTTCCAGAAAACCCACTAAGTCCACCCCAGCCCATGCAACAGGCACATGACTCCTCTTGCCTTCCAGCAGTTACAGCCATGGCAGCTGCAATCTTGTGATAACTCTCCTTACTCAACTCTGGGAGTTACAACCCTGCATGACTACAGTGGTGTTTAACTTTTAAACCCTGTCAATTAAAAGCTGCCAACTCCCCACTTAGCCCCCCACTTCTAAATCAACCAATAAAAACCTCACAATTTCCTGTGCCCCAGCTAGACAGTGAAAATCCACTATCTCCCTTTCCCTACTTCCCACCAACAATCTTATAGAAGCTGTACCCCTGCCTTGCTTGAGGCTGTTGCCATTTTAGGCTTCAGCCTGCTATGTTGTTGCATGCTTCAGGACCTCATTTCCTCTTGTGTAATAGTCCATCATATGTTTATCCACTAATCTACTGATGGACACTTGGATTGTTTCATATTTTGGCAGTTGTGATTATTGCCACTATGAACATCGATGTACAAATGTCTGTTTGTGTCATTGCTTTCGGATCTTCTGAGTATACACCAAGTAGCAGAACTACCAGGTTGTAGGACAACTTGATATTTAGTTTCCTGAGGAACTGCCAAACTTGTCTTCTACAGTGGCTATACCATTGCACATTCCAACCAGCAGTGACTAAGTGTTCCAATCTATCCACAATCTCTCCAACGTTTCTAGTTTCCTGTTTATTTAATGGCCGCCATTTTTTAAAACTGTGAGATGGTATCTCATTGTGGATTTGATTTGCATTTCCCTAACAGCATGTGATTTTTAGTCATTTGTATTTACTCTTTGGAAAATTGTCTATTCACATATTTTGCCCATTTTATACTTGGGTTGTTTGTCCTTTTGTTTTTGAGTTGTAGAATTTCTTTATATATACTGGATATCAAATCTTTATCAGATATATAGTTTCCAAATATTCTCTCCCATTGAGTTGGCTGCCTTTCCACTGTTTGGACAAAATCCTTTGAAGCACAGAAGTATTCAGTCTTGAGAGGAGCATCCACTTATCTATTTTTTCTTTTGTTGCTTGTGCTTTGGGTGTAAGATCTAAGAAGTTACCTCCCATCACTAGGTCTTGAAGATATTTCCCTATATTTTCTTCCAGGAGTTTTATAGTACTGGCTCTTATTTGTAGGTCTTTGAAACACTTTGAGTTAATTTTTGCATAGGATGTGAGGTAGGGCCCCTTTTTTATTCCTTTGGATATGGATATCCAGTTCTCCCAGCCTCATTTATTGAAGAGAATATTCTTCCCAGTTTAGAGGATTTGGAGAACTTGTTAAAAATCAATTGACCGTAGATATCAGGGTCTATTTCTGAACTCCCAATTTCATTCCATTGATCAATATGTCTACCTTTATGCCAATACTCATTTTGACTAGTGTGGTTTTATAATAAGCTTTAAAGTAATGAAGTATAAGTACTCCCGCTTTACTCTTTTTAAGATGCTTTTGGCTGTTTGAGTCCCCTTTCCCTTCCAAATATAGTTGATAACTAGCTTTTCTAAGTCTGCAAAGTAGGTTGTTGGAATTTTGATTGGTATTGTGATGACTCCATAAACCAATTTGGGTAGAGATGACATCTTAACAACATTTAGCCTTGTTATCCAGGAGCATGAAATGTCTTTCCACCTATTTAGATTTTCTTTGATTTCTTTTAGCAATGTTTTGTAGTTTTCTGTGTACAAGTCCTTTACATCCTTGGTTAAGTTTATTCCCTTTTTGATAAAAACATTTGAAAGTGTAGGAATTGAAGGGAACTTCCTCAGTATGATAAAGGATGTATTGATTTTTTAAATGGCTATTCTGAATAGAATTTTTCTTAATTACCTCCTCAAATATTAGAAATACTACTGATTTTTGCATATTAATCTTGTATCCTGCCTCTTTGCTGAATGTGCTTATTAGCTCAAGTAGCTTTGCCATACATTTCTCAGGATTTTCCAAATATAAGATCATGTCATCTACAAATAAAGAAAATTTTCCTTCTTCCTTTCCAGTTTGAATGCATTTTATTTCTTTCTCCTGCCTGACTGCTCTAGCTAGAACGTCTAGTACAATTTGAATAATAGTGTGAGAGAGGACATGATTGTTTCATTCCTGATCTTAGGGGAAAAGCTTTCAGTCTCTTGCCATTGAGTATGATGTGGGTTTATCATATATGCACTTTATCATATGAGGAAATTTTCTTCAATTCCTACATTTTGAAGTGTTTTTATTAGAAAAGGAGGCTGGATTTTGCTGAATGCCTTTTTAGTGTCAATCAAGATGGTCATGTGATTTTTCCCCTTTGATTTGTTAATGTGGTGTATTACATTGATTGATTTTCTTATGTTGAACCATCTTCTTGCATGCCTGGAATAATTCCCATTTCATCATGATGTATAATTCTTTTAACATATCATTGGATTCTGTTTGTACTTTTTTAAGAGTTCATCTATATTCATTAGGGAGATTGGCCTATAGTTTTCCTTTCTTCTAGCAACTTTATCAGGTTTTGGTATTAGAGTGATTTTAGCTTCCTAGAATGAGTTAGGTAGTATTCATTTTTCTTCAATTTTTTTGAAGTGTGAGCAGGAATGGTATTATTTCTTTTCAGAATGTTTGGTAAAAGTTTTCTGTGAAACCATCTGGCCCCAAGCTTTTTTTTGTAGAAAGGTTTTTGATGACTGGTTGAATGTCTTTGTTTGTGATTGGTTTGTTGAGGTTTTCTATTTCTTCTCAAGTCAATAGAGGTTGCTTATGTGTCTCTAGGAAATTTCTCATTTCATCTAAGTTTTCTAGCTTATTGGCATATAGTTGTTAGTAGTATACCTTTTTATTTTATTTCTTTGGGGTCTGTGGTAATGACACCCCTCTCAGTTTTTATTTTATTTGCATCTTCTCTTTTTTTTTGACTTTGTCAGTCTAGTTGAGGTTTCTTAATCTTTCTGATCTTAAAGAAATAACTTTTGGTTTTATTGATTTTCTATGTTGTTTTTGCTCTCCAATTCATTTATTTTTGCTTTAATTTTGTTATTTCTTTTTTTCTACTTGCCTTAAGATTAATTTTCTCATCTTTCTCTAGTTTCTTTAGTTATTCAGTTAGGACTTTGGTTTTAGATCTTTCTTCCTTTTGAATGTAGGCATTTAAAACTATAACTTTTCCTCTCAGCACCACCTAGGCAAGATTGAATCCAGGTGAAAATCCAGTCAATGCTGCAGGGCTCCATAAGTGCTGGAAACTGCCAGCCCAAAGAATGGGGATGGGCACTGTTCACACAGGTGGGGAATTTGCTTGTGAGTATAATGGGCCTGGTGATTCCCAGGCTCCGGTGTGGAATGACCTCAGGCCATGGGAATGAAGGTCTGAATTCCCCAGCCTCCAGCCAACTCTGGAGTGCCCTACTTTTCATTAACCCACAATACCCAGGCTGTCATCTACCCAAGGGTCTCTAGAGTGGGGAAAGAGCTCCTGGTGCAGCAGTGCATCTCCCTCCCTTGTCCCAGCCTTTCCACCTGTGTGCACTGTGAGTGCTCCAGGCCTCTGTGGAGGAAGGATAGAGACAGCAGGACTGAGAGTGGCTCTCTTGCTGGCAAAGCTATCAGATCTGCTCTGTTCTGCATGCCCCATCCCCCACCTCCCAAGGGTAGTGACCCCCAGTCTCCCTCCAAACCAGGAACCTGTAACATCCAGCCTCAGGGATGGGGATAGGCACCGAACACTGCAGCAATGTCTCTATGTAGTGATAAAACAAGTCTGTTGGTTCCCGGGTACCCAGGTGGGGACCCCTGGATGTGGGATTGAGAGGGAGGATCTCTCAAGCTGGCAGTGGAGGTGGGAGTGTGGGAGTGCACCATTCTTCAGGCACCCAATCCAGCTAACATGTAGCAGCCAGCCCAAGGTGTGTAGCCATGATTGGATAAACTCACCCCACCCTCTCAGTCATAATTTCTCTGTTTTTCATCCAGGTCCTCTCTCTATAATGTAGAAGTCCCTCTCTGGTCACTAATACTTTGGAACTGCTGTCTTGGTCATTTTCTGCTTTTTCTCTAATTCCATGATAGTGGAGTAAGCTCTCCCTATCCCATTCTGCCATCTTTCTGATTTTTATAACATGATTTTTATAACATGACATTCTACCATTATTTAATGATTCATTCATTCATTCATTCCTCAACACTACACACTTTTATTGAGCAATTGTCATGTGCTAGTTTGGACAGATACATTAGTGACCAAACAGGCAGTGTTGCTGGTCTGATACAGCTAACATTCTGGGCAGCCAATGCTTATTTTAACAATGAAATAAACAAGGTAACTCAGATAGTTCTTTCTGACAAATGTCGTGAAGCAAATAAATGAAAATGTGATAATGTAAATGGGTGGAGGGACTGCAAAATCAGGGTTGAGGCTGATTTATAAAAGGCAAGTTAGTGAGGTTCTCTCTGGAAAGCTGATAGGGGTTATGGTTTATTCACCCAATTTGACCTTCCTTACTGAACTGCAAGAATTTCCTATACCAATCTGCCCAGCACAAGATACGGCCGATAGAAACAACTCGATAACAATTGCTTAAATGAATCTTATGAGATAACTCCTTTCATCAGTGATGCGTCACAGAACTATGGAATGCTGAAATACTTAGGCCTGGGCATTTCTCCTCATAGAGCTATAGCACCAATTATTGATTTATAGCATTTGTTGAGATTTGAGAGATAATCAAATCAAATGGCATTTCTCTTCCTCTCTGAGTTGCAAACAAATTGAAAAGTAAAGAGAGGAGTCAGATAGATGAAGATCAAAATGTCACACGCTTTAGTAGGTTCTTCTAGTAATGATGTTGGTTTGGAGAATGTGGCTTCAATCTGCAACACAGTCAAGCTCAGTAATGTTTACCAGGTCTAAAACTTAGGTTGGGCCATCCAAAGCAGAGTCTGATTCTGAAGAGCAGACCCTTAAGCAGATTCTCAAATCACTTCCTTATACCTTCAGATGCGAACAGTGACACACACAGGCCTGAGTCTTGATCCAATAATTCTTACAATGTGGAAACAGAAACAGAACCAAACACACATGCCTTCTCAGGGAAGAAATAGGAGGCTGAATCACACATATGCAGATCACATGCCACCAATTCAATGAGTATGGAATCAGATCACAGATCACATGCCACCAATTCAATGAGTATGGAATCAGATCACAGATCAGGGATGACTCTTTCCATTACTTCTGAAAGGGGGAGAAGTTCCTACTTAGGGTCAAAATAAGAACACCAGGAAAGGGGGAATGTGTTCCTTCTATTGAATATTTAGAAAGATGATAATGAAGTATCTACAATAAAGTCTCACTGGGTTTGTCCCCTGCTGTTCTTTCAAAGGGAAATTGGTTTTCTAGTTTTCTAGTTGCACTCTCCAGAGGGATTGTTCTGATAGAAGCCATTCTTCCACAGCCAGAAGTAAAACTTACATTTCTGTAAATTTTTTTTTTGTTTTTATTTTTTAAGGAGTGCAATTCATTTCTTCAATGAAATTGTAAAAAGAATCCCAATACACCAAGAAAAACAGAAAATTAGGAGCTCCAGTTCATACAGGGATGGGAATACTTCCCTTACTCTTTAAGTATTGGCTTCTGGGACCCTCATAAGAAATTTCAAGTGTGTGGGAAGGATTTTGAATATCACAGATGTTGGTCTTTTATGAGGATCATTCACCTATTTTTCAAAAATCAAATTCTAATTCAATTAAGTGCTAAGTCCTCAATGTAAAACAAAAAATGGTGGTCTCCCTGTGCCTACATTTTTTATCTCATCTCTACTTCTACATTTTAACTAGACGCTCTAAGTGTATCTATCACTTGGAACCTGAATATAACTTATTGTTTAAGCCTTTGCCCATGATAATTCAGCTTTCTCAAATGTCTTTCACCTCTTCCTTTTTCCTTTTTAAAATATTTTTATTGAGAAATATTCACATGCATACATTCCATACATGGTGTACAATCAATGGCTCATAATATCATCACATAGTTGCATAGTCATCACAGTTATCATTATTTTAAATATTTGCATCATTCCAGAAAAAGAAATAAGAAGAAAAAAGAAAAAAACTATACATACCATACACCTCACCCTCCCTCTCTTTGACCATTAGTATTTTCATCTACCCAATTTATTTCACTCTTTGTCCCATCATTATTTATCTACATACTTTTACTCATCTGTCCATACTGTGGATAAAGGGAGTATCAGATGCCAGGTTTCCAAAATCACAGAGTCAAATTGTAAATGTTATATACAATTGGTTCAAGAATCAAGGCTATTGGAGCACAGCTCAAGTGTTTCACTTCACTCCACCCACTTCAATACACCACACCATAAGATAAAAAGGGATATCTATATTGCATAAGAATAACCTCCAGGATAACCTCTTGACTGTTTGAAATCTCTCAGCCACTGAAACATTATTTTGTCTCATTTTTCTCTTCTCCCTTTTGTTCCAGAAGGCTTTCTCAAATCCTTAATGCTGTGTCCTGGCTCATCCCAGGATTTCTGTCCCATTTTGCCAGGGAGATTTATACCTCTGGGAGTCATGTCCCATGTAGGAGAGAGTGTTCACCTGCCAAGTTAGCTTAGAGAGAGAGGCCACATCTGAGCAATAGAAAAAGTTCTCTGGGGGTGACTCTCAGGCTTAATTTTAAGTAGATGTAGCCTGTCTTTTGTGGGAATAAGTTTCATTAGGGGCACACCCCAAGACTGAGAACTCAACCTATTGATTTGATTGCCCCACTGCTTGGGAGGACATCTGAAATGCCAGAACTGGAATGGCTTTTTAAAAGGGGAATTTAATAAGTTACAAGTTTCCCATTCTAATCCAGTAAACCAATCACCTACCTGGAATGAGTGGAGTCACATGTCTATCTAATCGAAGGTCACCCACAATTGGGCAGGTCATATCTTCATGGAGATAAACTAATCAAAAGTTTCCAGCATGCATTATTGAATCAAGAGTAAAAGAAATGGTGGACTCCAAAAGATTGGATCAGGATTAAAACATGGCTTTTCTGGAGTACATAATATTTTCAAACCAGCAAAATAAGGTATGTAAATATATTTCAATAAAATCTGCAGATTCAAAACTAATGATTAAAATGGAAAAAGGTACCTATTGCAAACTGTGACTATAGCTAAGAGTAATATTTTAATACTCTTTCCTCAACAGCAACAAATGTACCTTGCCAGTACTATGAGTCAATAATAAAGGGAATAAGGACTTTGGGAAGATTTGGGTTTTCTTTTTTATTCTTATTTATTTTCTGGAGTAAAGAAAATGCTCAAAAATTGGTCATGGGATTATGCACAACTATGTGATGATGCTGTGAGACAGTGATTGTATATTTCAGATGGTTTGTATGATGTGTGAATATATACCAATAAAATTACATTTGAAATGAAAAACAATCAATAGTAAATTATAGTGCTATTTTGTACTTATTCCTCGGGAAATCAGGAAAAGCCAGAAAGAGGCAGTGACATTAGACTTAGCCCTCAGTGGATGCGGATTTGAGACATGTAGAGAGAGAAGCCATTCCAGGTTGGGAGATCAAATTGAATACAGACATGACACAGAAACTGGAAAAAGATGCCTTTTGATTCAATTAGCACTAGGATAATGATTACTTTCAGGTCTAGACATCTTGCAAATATTTTCAGTAGTATCACTCTTACTAGTTCTTTCCATTCACACAAAACAATTTGAAAATACAGGCCATATTCTTCCTTTGGGTTTGTACAAGGAACACCATTGTCACAAAGATCTCTTTCCCCTTTTAGTATAAGAAGCTCTGAGTCTGATATTGAAGTGAGCCCATCCCAGCTGCTAGATTATGGGTCACCTTTCAGCAACAGTTCACTGAACAATAATTTTCTTCAATTGAATCCTGTTCTTGCTGGGGAAATTCTCTCCTCACTGACAGTACTGAGAGCTCTCGAATAAGATTATCTATCTTGTACTTTCTAAGTTGAACCTATTGTCACCACCAAGAATCATTCATAAAGTACCTATTCATCTAGGTTTGGCCCTACCTTGTCTTTAGACAAAACAAAATAAATGGACAACCCCTCTTCTTTCTATCATCCATGAACAAATTCTATTACAGTGTTGCTAACACTTTATCATCTGTTATTCATTTATATGCTCAACTTCCCCATGGGAAAATATACCTTTTTGGGGCCTGGGCCTGTCTTATTCTCACTGATATGCTCAGTACCCAAAGAAGTGCCTAGCTTCCAAAAGGGCCTCAAATATTAGCTGAACAAATGAATTCTATAAATGTGAATATGAATAAACATTAGGTTATGCAAATAACCATAGACATTGAACATAACAAGTATATTTTGCCCATATTTCCATGATTTCTGAAGTCTATATAAGAAATTCTTAATGTTCATCATAAAGATATCTATTAAAATTCTTGTTTGGGTTTATTTTTTAAAACAGTATCACGTGTTAGATGTATAAGTGTATAGGATTGTCTGGAAAAGGTATGAATTAAGGAATAGGGCAGAAATGTAACCATAAATTTCCTTGGGCAGATAATATATTTCGGCCTCCATTGGCTCTTTACTATTGGTATTCAATATGAATTCAGTAAATATTAAATGAACCCTTACATTTATTTCTCTATATTGGTTTAATGTCTTATAACTCTTATACAATTGATATTTTCCTTGATAATGTGTAATATAGCAGTGTCCTGGTTCAATGACATATAATGCCATAAAATATTAACTACTAGGCACCTACTATGTACCATGCACTATTCTGGCAGCTGACAATCCCCCAAGGAATAAGACAGGTGTGTACTCATCATTGAGGCAATTCAAGTCCAAAAGTCTTGAGTAAGTAATTATTAGTGTGGTGCTGGGTACAAATATGTTTGCAATTAGCAGATGTCGGAGAGAAGAAGATACCAGACTGAATTTCTCTTTGCATTGAATCACTGTAAACCTAAATTCTACCTGTATCTGAAAGGTATGGGACTTGTATATTGTCATTCAATTCTTTCAGCCCCACTAAAAAACTTGAGGGAATGTTTTTTTCAGTCCCTTACTGATGAGACCTCTGAAACCAAGACATTCTTCAGATGATTTGCCACAGGGCACAGATGTTTCTTCAAGAACATAGAACAGAACCTTTTCAGAAGTTTGTTCCAAGATCTAAATGACTATTTCCACAATCTCACCACCTTTCTCCACTCATATGGATAATCCAAGTGATATTACCCATTGAGGTCAGATGACAGAGTGAGTTGTCTTTAACACTGGAAGAGAAATGAACAAAGTACCTCAGATGATAAAAACTGTATATTGGTTAAAAGTTTTCTGGTTTCAAGCAACAAAAACCACTTGAGCTGGCTGAAGTTGAAGGAGGAGTTTTGCTGTGTGGCAATAGGGATATCTTAGGGAACCAAGGGTAAGGAGACAGCTGGTATAATATAATAGATAACACCATTGGGCAAAGGCCTCAAAGACAATCTTTCCATTCCTCATCTCTGATCCTTTCCTCATAGCAGCTTCACTCATTTTGTTACTCTTACCTGCTCCACAGATTAGGTAGGAGGTTGCCATCCTGTATTTTCTAACAGACAGAGACTATTTATTTGTCTGTTTTTTTTTAGAGCTACTCTTAATTTGGGCTTTTTTCTTTTTTTATTAACTTCTTAACCTAATCCTGACTGATAAATGCTTTCTCTTCCCCCATCCTTCTTCTGTTTTTTTTTTCTCCCTCACATTTTTCCTAATTTCTTGCTATTTCTCAATTCCTTAGAAGAGACCCTTGTTCTGATCCTATTGACTAGTCATGAAGCTTGGTCATATTGAAAATGAATTCGTTCCCCCTGCAACTTCTTCTTATTGAGACAAGCATTTGTGGGGTGTTTGTGAAATGAACTTTTCAAAGATTCCAGCAGAATTCAGTTGGAGGAGGTAGAACATTCGGGGGAGACTTGGAATTTTTGGCTATAGCTTAGAAAATATCCATTGGGACCTGAAAAGGATATTCAGGTCAGATAACTGAAGTTGTCTCTTGATACAAAAGGGGTATTAAAATTAGAGAACTTGGGCAGTGCACCGAACTTGGGCAGTGCACCGGAGGCTCAGTGGGAGAATTCTCACCTGCTGTGCCAGAGACCCAGGTTCCATTTCCAGAGCCTGCCCATGCCAAAAAAAATATTTAAAATTAGAGAACTTATCATCTTGTGAAATAAAATAACTTCAAAGGGGCAAAAAGCTCAGAAACAATTTAATGACTATCTCAGTGTTAATCAGAAGACATTTTTAAGAGCTATCTGGGACAAAAGCATAATGTTTAGATTGGAGCTAAGGAGTGACCCCAAGGCCCTTTCCTGGTTCCTCTCTCTCATTTGCTACAAAGGACAGATCCCTGGCTCAGAAGACCCAGGGTTTAACCAATGAAGATTCTTGAATCTTATCACTACTTTGAAGGAGAAGGAAAGGGGTAAAAGGTGCTCTTTTTATAGTGCTTATCCTAAATGAGTCAAAACATGACATTGTGAACTAAGTACATTTCAAAGACAAGTCAGATTAGGCTGAGTTCCAGCTGTTGATGGCCTGGGAGCCAGCGCAAGTATTAGCCCAACTATATTTGACACGGCGACAAGAGGGCAAAACCACTAAGGTCTTTATCCCATGATTCAACCTCTTCTACCATCCTCTCCCTTCATCATTCACTAAACCTTTTTTTATTGGAGATAGTTTTTTTGGTTCACTGATAATTGGAATATGGGCCCCCGTTGATGGTCTATAAACTTGGCAGTTACAGAGCTCATGGTTGTGTCAGTCTGACACAATAATTTCAGCCATGAGAACTACTGGATGAACTAATTTGTCCAGGGAAGACAAACATTTGGAATACCATGCTCGATTTGGGATTAGAGCCCATTGAATCTGAATGTCTCTTCAAAGGGCCAATACAGTAACATTTTAAAATTCTCTGTAGGTGATTTGGATGTGTATTTCAGGTTCAGAAGCTCTTTTAAATCTCTTACTCTCATGTTTTACAAGGTTGTTGTGGTGAGCAAATAAAATAAGGCTTGAAAAAAATCCTATGAAAAGCAAAATTGCTTCACACTGGCAAAGTGTTGTGGATACAGTAGCTCCCAATTAGCATCAAATAAAAATTCTACTCGGGCTATTAAAATGGATGATCCCTTGATATGACCATAAGTTTCCATAGTTATTCATATTTCAAACTAAGTACAATACTTAGGAGGTATTATACTGCAATGTGAACCCAAATGTTGTGTATGGATTGGTGTTTGGGGGTGAGGAAGTTGCCAGATGAGCAGTATGGCCCTGGGAATTAAGGGTGAATCCCTGGCTACTTGTTAAAAGAAACTGGAACTTGCACTCATGGATGAGGAATCTGGTGAAAAAAATATATCAGATGGTCCTATATGTTCTGTCTCATATCTGTGGTCATTATTAGGCCTAAAACTTTTAGGGAAAAAGATAGAATTGTTTTAGGGTCTAAGGCTAGCCATAAGTGTTCTTAGGTATAACTCTAAAAGCATGATCCGTAAAAGTGAAAATTAATAAATTAGAACTCATCAAAATTGAAAACCTTTGCTTTATGAAAGTCTGTTAAAAAAGGTAAGGAGACAAGGAATGGATTTGGGGAAAGTATTTGCAAAGTACATTATTTGATAAAGGATTAGTATCTAGAATATAAAAGAGACTTTCAAAACTCAAAAGTAAGAAGGAAAAAAATATTTAAGCAATCCAGTTAACAAATAGACAAAAGACATGAAGAAACCATTCACTGAAGAGAAACATGCACATAAAAACTTACGAAACATTATTCTATCAAGGAGATAAAAATTAAAGCCACAGTGTGAATCACTATGCACATATATTAGAAAGGCTAAAATATAAAA
Source organism: Myrmecophaga tridactyla (assembly GCA_004026745.1). NCBI lineage: Eukaryota > Metazoa > Chordata > Mammalia > Pilosa > Myrmecophagidae > Myrmecophaga > Myrmecophaga tridactyla. Next base: position 83,110 of record PVIY010003257.1, on the reverse strand, counting down.
GAGTGACAAACCAAATGGTGGCAAGGATGCAGAGAAACTAGATCACTCATATATTACTGGTGGGATGTAAAATGCTACATCCATTCTGCAAAACAATTTAGCAGTTTTCAAACTAAGAAAATAAGCAAATATCATACAATCCAGCCATTGCACATCTGGGTATTTGTCCCACAGAAATGAAAATCTGTGTTCACACAAGAACTGGCTCATAAATGTTTGTAGGAGCTTTATTCATAATAGCCCCAAATGGGAAACAACTCAGATGTGCTTTCGTAGATAAAGAGTTAAACAAACTGTTGCGTATACATGGAACACTACTCAATCATAATGACAAAAATGTCATTGAGACATGCAACAAACTATATGAATCTCCAGAAAGGTATGCTGAGTGTAAAAAAAGCCAATCCCAAAAGGTTAAATCTTTTATTATTCTATTTATACAACATTCTTGAAATGACAAAATTATAGAAATGGAGAACAAATTGGCAGTGGCCAGAGGCTAAGGAAGTGTGTGGCTATGAGGGAAATGGCCATGGCTATAAAAGGACACTGTGAAGGATTGAGACCTGAGTCTTGACTGTAGCCACATCAGTATCCTGGCTGTGATGGTGTATGTAGTTCTGCACCATGTTAACACTGGGCAACTGGGTAAAGGGTAACAAATCTACAAAATATTTCTTACAATTGCATGTAAACGATCTCAAAATGAAAATTATAATAAAAAACAATCATACTAGTGTGAGTCTAAATGTATTCTGCAATTAATTTAAATCAGTCAGTGTTTAATGGCATTATTTTTTAGGTACAGTTTGGTAAGCAGGGGTCCAGTGGTGTGTGTGAAGATTGGTCTGCTACAAAACTGAGTGGCAGGGGGTGAAAGGGTACTTCAGTGGTAGAATTCTCACCTGCTGTGTAGGAGACCCAGGTTGGATTCCCAGCCCATGTACTTCCTAAAGAAACAATCAAACAAACAAATGGAAAACCAACCAAATAAAAAATTCAACAAATGGTGCTGCAATAAAGGGATACTCACATGGAAACAGAATGAAATACAATCCCCACCATACAACACACCAAAAAATAAATAACTGAGTGGCAGCACAGCATGGCAGACCTACTGCGCTGAGTCCGTGACAATGATTGGGGAAATTCTCGTTTTGCTCTCAGTACTGCTTATCAGCACCAACCTCATTAGTGGAGGGACCACCATATCCACGTACTTTGAGATTTGTGGATGCTTCAAGGTTACAACTGATCATGTTCCTGAAATGGGAGTGACCTTGTCCAACTTCCTCAAGACCATTATATATATTTCCAGTTGATTTATTCAGGCACTGTGAACTTGAGCTCCTTTTGATTGGTCGTACATAGAGCTATAGCATTGAATGATTATTAGCTATCTGTAGCCAGAGTGGTTCAAATTCTAACTGTGTTACTCATTGGCAAGTTACTTAATGCCTCTGTTCTTCTGTCTCTACCTAAAGTATAAGAATAAGTATTACCTAGAAGTGTTGATATGATCATTAAATGAACTAATATTTGGAAAGTAAGCAGAGCAGTAGTCCTAATGGTGTTTGTTAAATTTATATTTTCATCTTGGATAGTTTTCTTCTGACTATAGTTTTTAAAATGATCCAGTCATTGAAATTAATTCATTTTCACTCTTTTGTAACTTCTAAACTGGCACACTTATAGATTAATAAGCCTATCTGAAAATGAGCACAAGGAATTTGAAACTTTTATAAGAAAAAAAAACAAAGAAGTTAAAATAATACCTTCTTTAAAACATGTGAATAGGATATTTCATCCTGTTAAAATGTTGCCTTGCATTTAAACATTTAGCTATTTTGTTTGGTGTTTTCAGTTTAAATACAACATATTTCAAGATCAAATCTCACAGGCTACATTTTATTATAATCATATCATCAGTGTCCAGTATTTAGATGCTGTATTTGATCTGTCCACTGAGCATCACCTGACTTTGCCAGGAGTCCCCACCCCTGTGTAATGTTTTGGACCAATGAACCTCCTCAGGAATATAAATGAAAATATTAACTGTGTTGTATTTTCCCAGAAAGATGGGATAAGGATACAAAAAGATAATAATACAATTACTCAAAGCTTTAAATATGCCATTAGTTCAGGTGATTTGAACCCCCTCATTACAACTTAGAACAATGTCATTTCTCAGTATGATAGCAGAATGGATGCTTGGAGATAATGAATTCATTTAGTCTCACTCTGAGAACGTTTCAAAGGAATAATGAGATGTAAGTGACTCAAAAAGAAAGAACTGGCCACCAGATGTCTCCACTTTGCACAGTCATTAATAAAACAAACCAAAAAATAGAGAACCAAATGGAGGTTGAGTTAAGGCAATGATTCTCCACTGGGGGTGATTTCACCCTGAAGGGACAATTTGCAATGCTGGAGATATTTTTGGTTGTCATCATGGGAGGGAGGGGAACTTCTAGCATCTAGTGAGTAGAGGCCAGGGATGCTGCTAAACACCATAAGATCCCTAAATATTAATAGTACAGAGGTAGAGAAAGCCTTTAGGGATTTTGGTTTGCTTGATTGGTATTGCAATCTACCATGCCTCCACCAGATCTTTGTTCCTTTTTCCGCATGTGATTATGAAAGGTGGAAAGAACAATGAATAGTAGGCTGAATGCTGTTCTCCTCCAGCCTTTTGTGTATATCTCTATTGCAGGCCATATAATATATACTTCTGTATCATATGATTTTCTTTTTACTTGACTTCTTCTTCCCTATACTATGATGTCTTATTGAGGGTCTGGGCAAGATCATTTCTATTTATGTATGCCTAGAGTTTAGTATACTGTCTGGCATGGTACACACGTAATAAAAAAGTCTGTCAGATGAATGATATCATTAAATAAAAATATTAGGGTACACACTGAAGTGAGCCAGAGTAAACTCTACATTTAAAGAACATATGCTTCAGAATCAACCAGTTCTGAGTTTAATGGAAGATTGTGGCATTAGCAAGCAGGCAAGATGTAGTGGGAACAGGTGGTGTAAGTTATTATGAAGAAAATTGAGATGGCACCAAAGTTTTGAATGAAGATGTCATGCAAAATATTGTACACCATCAAGAAGTTGTTCAAGTATAAACTCAATCAGCCAACTTTCCTAATCTGAAAGGTCCATGAACTCCTTGAAAAAAAAATGTTAATGCTGTATAGCCATGTGAAATTTTAATCTAAATGAAGAATTTCAAATAGAGGAACTATAACAACAGAATTGATTGTCGGTGAACACTGAACATATATTGAAATTATATTTAGATTTTGCTTACACAATAAGCAAAAACCTGAAACTATATAATATTATAATGAATAAATGAACAAATGAATGAATAACCAATTTGAAAGTGCAGGGGGGATTGAAAGAAATATTAGTCTTTAATTATTCAACTGAGTGAGTCATTTCTGTAAAATTATAGATTAAAAAAAGGACTCCAGATTCTTAATGTTGTTTATAATCTTTTCTAAAATTTAGAGGGATTGGAAGGAACTATTTATTTTGGAGTAGAACCATTATTTACATTTCAATGATTCTTTATATTTCTCTTGAGTTTGCTTTTCTCTGTTTTTTTAGCAAAATATGTATATTTTATATTTTAAAATTCTCTAGGATATAGCACTTCCTTAGATTATTTATTTTCCTCTCCCACTCATCTGTCCTGTCCATTCATCCATCTATCCATGCAGGTTTGAAAAAAGATAGCTGGAGTAATAGTTATGCAATGCTAGTTATAACTATTGCTTCATGGTTAGCTATGGAACCTCTGGTAGATTAAATCATGCACCCCAACAAACACATGCCCTTAATCTTAATGCATGTCCCTATGCATGAACCCATTGTAAAGAGGACCTTTTGGAGATATTATTTTTAGTTAAGGTGTGGTCAACTGAATCAGGATGAGTCTCAATCCTATTATTGGAGGTCTTATAAAGAGAGGAACAGGGAGGAACTAGAAGCAGGAGGACAGCAGAAACCAGAAGATTGAGAAAAAAGGAGAGGACTTTGCCATGTGACAAGACAAGGAACCCTAAAGATATCTGGCAACCAAGACCAGAATGCTGTAGTCTTCAAGTATAAAGCAGACCTTGCTGCTATGTTAGTTTTGGACTTCCTCTAGCCTCAATACCATGGGCCAATAAATTCCTTGTTTAAGCCAAAACTAGTTTGTGTTATTTATGATAGCATTTCAGGCCAACCAAAGGAGTTTCGTGTCAGAAATTGGGATACTGCTATTACAAATACCTAAAAATGTGGAAGTGGTTTTGAAATTAGGTAATGGGTAGAGGTTGGGAGAGTTTTGAGGCACTTGATAGAAAAGGCCTAGATTGCTTTGAGGAAACTGTTTGTAGAGATATGAATATTAAAGGTGTTTCTGCAGGCCCAGAGGGAAATCAGGGATGTATAAGGCAATCCGTGTTAAAAAGTGGCAGAAAATTTGGCAATATTCTGTTCTGATGTCAGATGGACATCAGATTTATGTCATTGTGGTGGATTGGAGTTGTTATGTACCCCCAAAAAGACCATGGTCTTTTAATATATTCCTGGGGATCTATTGTGTGTAAGACCTTTTGTTTAGGTTATTTCAATTGAGATGCCCCACTCTAAGTGGGTCTTAATCCTTTTACTAGAGTCTTTTATGAGAGAACAACAGACAGAAAAAGCCAAGAGAGAATTTAGAGAAAAAGCTCCTGCAGGAGCTGAGAGAAGCCACTGTAGCCAGAAGCTGAAAGCAATGAACCTAGGAGAGAAGGAGCAGCAGGCACAGGGCATGTCTCTTCTTATATGACAGAGGTGTCCCAGACGCTGTGGCCTTTCTTCAGAAGAGGTGTCGTCCTGCTGATGCCTTAATTTGGACGTTCTCATGGCATTAGAGCTGTACCTTTGTAGGCTAATAAATCCTCATTGTAAAAGCCAACCTATTTCTGGTATATTGCATCCCAGCAGCTTTAGCAAACCAAAACAGTGATGAACTTGGATACATAGCTGAAAAGATCTCTTAGCTAAGTGCGGAAGATGTAGCCTGGTTTCTCCATGCTACTTACCGTAAAATGCAAGAGGAAAGGTATATATTGGGGAATCAACTCTCAAGTACAAAGGAACCAGCTACTGATGATTGAAAAATGTTCAGCCCATCAGATGGTGTGCTCTGAGACTAGGGCCAGAGGCAGCTCTATCAGGGCCTGCTCTGAACTAATGGGAGGTGATTCCCGAGAAAACAGGGTTCATGTGAGGGTTTGTTTAACAATCCTCTGCTAAAGGGGTTGATTTGAATATCCATCAGCTAAGGTGAATCATCAGCCATCCCTGAGGAAGTCAGGATTGGAAATGTATTTGTCTAGGAAGGATCTGTGGAAATCCTTTTGTTTGATGGTTTGGACCTCCTTGAACTGCATGTAAAAACAGACAAGGTTTTTTAGAGTTTTGTATGAGCAGAAACACTGCCAGCCTGGATTGAAAGGAACAGAGATGGGAAAAATTGAAAGAAAAACAACCTCAAGGGACGAACCTCAGAAGCAGAGGTCTAGACTGAAAAGATCTCCTCTGGACAAGAGAGCGGGCCCACCCACATATCTGAAAAGGACAGGTTCACCCCATGCTTGGAGGAGCAGACCATCTGCCCTGGTACTTGGAGTGGGTAGAGATAATGCCCTGATGTCCAAGGAGGGTGTTTCCATGCCAATGCTTAGAGAGGGTGGGGCTGCCATTCTAACAGTCTCAGAGGACAAAGCCAAGGTCCAGAGATTAGTCTCAGACCTTGAAATATAATGAAGTTTTCCTTGCTGGGTTTTGGACTTCCCTGGAACCCCTGTTTTCCTTCCAGTTTCTCCCTTCTGGAATAGGAATTGTCCTATGCCTGTCCCACCAATGTAATTTGGAAGCAGATAACTTCCAAAATTTTCTAGGTTTCACAGATCTACAAGCAGGCAAGAGTTTTGTCCCAAAGTGGACCACACCCATAAATGATTTTGATGAGTTTGTATAACTTTTTACGTAGAGTTGTTACTGAAATGACTTAAGGCTTTGGAATATTGGGATGAGTGAATGTATTTTGCACAATGACGCCCAGCGGGAAGATTGTGGTTTACTGAATCATATATTCTGTCAACACCTGTTCTTTTTTTAATTTTTTTGGGGTGTGTGCATTAGCTAGGAATGGAACTGAAGTCTCCCTCATGGCAGGCAAGAATTCTACCACTGAATTACACATGCATGCCATACACCTGTTCTTAATCTTAATTCATGTCCCTATAGTTATGAACACATTTTAAATAGGACCTTTTGAAGATGTTATTTTTAGGTAAGATGTGTATTAGTTTGTTAAATGCTGCTGAAACACAATACATCAGAAATAGAATGGCTTTTAAAAAGGAAATTAATTTACAAATTTACAATTCTAAGGCCATAGAAATGTCCAAACCAAGGCATCCAGAGAAAGATACTTTGACGCAAGAAAGGCTGATGTCTGTCTCATGCAAAGGCACATGGCTGGCATCTGCTGTTTCTTGTTCCCAGTTCCATTGCTTACAGCTTCTGATGCCAGCGGTTTCCTCTGTAAGCATCTGCGGGCCTTCACTTAGTTTCTCTGGGACACAACTCTGGGTTCAGGCTTGCTCAGCCTCTCATGGTAAGGCATGTGGCGACATCTGCTTGGCTCTGCACTTATAAATGTCCATGTCTAAGCATCTGCTCTCTCTGTCAGCTCTCTAGCAAGATGTGTTACATCTCCATGGAAACAATTCAATCAAAAGGTCACACCCATAATTGGGTATGTCACATGTCTATGGAAACAATGCAGAGTTTCTACCCTAAACAGTGGGCCTGCCCCACAAGATTGGATTAGGAGAAAAACATGGCTTTTCTGGGGTACATAATCATTTCAAACCATCATATGGTATGAGGAACTGAACCAGGATGGATTTAAATCTGAATTACCAGAGGCCTTATCAAGAGCTATTTTAAAATTTATTTTTATTTTTATTTAAGTATGTCTTTTAATAAGTATGCATTACTTTAGAAAAAAAACAGGAACATGGGGTGCAAGGATAATTCAGTGGTAGAATTCTCACCTGCCATGTGGAAGACCTGGGTTCGATTCCTGGTCCATACAGTTTCCAAAAAAACAAACAAACAAGCAAAAACAAACAAGAAGCCAACCAACCAAACACCATTCAACAAATGGTGCTGCAATAACAGGATACTCACCTGGAAAAATTAAAATAATGAAATGTGACCCTGCCATACAGCATTCAAAAAAAACACACCGAAAACACAGGGGACAGATACCTCTTTTTTCGAAACTTTACTTCTTAAGTAGACATACTGTAAAACATACTGTAAAATTGATTTTTTACCTCACAGTTCTCTGAATGCTAAGAAATATATAGATCTGTGCAACTACCATTACAAACCAGTTATACACCAGTTCCATTACCCCCCAAATTATTCATGCAATCCCATTTTAGTAACACCTTCTGCTATGCCCAAGTCCTGTCAACCACTAATCTGCTTTTCACCACTCTATATTTGCCTTTTTGAGAATGTCTTGTAACTGAAATTATACAACAGGCAACCTTTAGAAACTGGCTTGTTTCACTAAGAATAATGCCTTTGAGATTCATCCAATGTTGGGTGAATAAATAGTTTGTCCCTGATTATTGCTGAGTATTATTCCACTGTACAAATGTACCATAGTTTGTTAACTGTTCATGTGTTGAAAGACATTTGGGTTGATTTGAGCTTGTGGTGAGTATGAATAAGAATGTGATGAGCATACATGGATTCACATTTGTGTGAACATAAATTTTCATAAGTACCTAGGAATGAGACTGCAGGCTCATATTGTGAGAGTATGTTTAACTTTGTAAGAAACTGTCAAACTTTTCTAGAGTGGCTGTACCTTTATATATTCCTGTCAGCAATGTATGGAAATGTCAGTTGTTCCACATCCTTGCCAGGGCTTGATATTTTCATTCTTTATTATTTTAACCATTTGAATGGGTGTTCAAATGTATTTGTATTTCACATACTGATGATTAATGATGTCACACTTTTTTTTTTATGTTTCTTACATGTTCTCTTTAGTGAAGTGTCTGTTCAGTTCTTTTGATTAGTTTTTAATTGGATTCTTTTTTCTCTTTTTGTTTTTGCTCTTGTACACTTTTGAAGTTTGAGAATATTTTATGTAGTCTGGATACAAGTATCTCGTAAGATACGCGATTTATAAATATTTTATCTTGGGCTGTACCTTGTTGTTTTGCCATCCACATCAGTGTCTTTTGCAGAGCATTTCTTGGTTTTGATTATGTCCAATTTATCAGGTTTCTCTTTTCTTTTATGGATTGTGTTTTTTGTGTCGTTATCTAAGAACTTTACCTAACCCCAAGTCAGAGAATGTTTCTACCAGCCTGACTCTGAGTTTTATAATTTTAAATTTAGATATAAGCTCCATTTGAGTTAAATTTTGAATAGAGTTGTGAGGTTTAAGTCTAAGTTCTCTTTTTGGAGGGTGTGGGGGTGCATATGAATATCCAATTGTTCTAATAACCATTTGTTAAAAAATGTCTCCTTTCCCCATTTAATTGCCTTTATACTTTGTTAAAAAATCTCTTTGCCATATTAATATGGCTCTTTTTCTGGAATCACTGTTCTCTTCCATTTATCTATATGTCTTTCTCTTCTTTCTCTTCACCAGTATCATACTGTCTTGATTACTGTAGCTTTCTAGTTGAGTTGTGTTAGTTTCCAACTTTGTTTTTGAAAAGTGTTTTGACTATTCTAATCCCTTTCTCTTTCCATATATATTTTATAGTTCACTTGTCTATATGTAGACAAAAAAAATCCTGCTGGGATTTTGATTGAACTTATATTATATTTATAGATCACTGGAATAATTACATTAACTTATCCATTCCATGAACACAGGATCTTTCCATTTATTTAGAAGTTAAAGAACTTCTTTCCATTTATTAAGAAGTTAAAGAACTTCTTTTCTCAGTATTTTCAACATGTAAATCACATAATATCTTAGATTTTTACTTAAATATTTCATTTTTGAGCTTATTGTAGGTGGCATTTTTAATTTTAGTTTGCAATTCTTCATCATTACTTGTTTTACTTTGTAAGCTGCCAGAATGCAACATACCAGAAACAAAATGATTCTTAAAAAGGAAATTCATTAAGTTGCAAGTTTACAGTTCTAAAGTTGTGAAAGTGTCCAAATTAAGGCATCCAGAGAAATATACCTTAACTCCAAAGAAAGGGTTGATGATATTCGGGGTTTCTCTCTCAGCTGGGAGGGCACATGGGGATGTTTGCTAGCTTTCTCTCCTCAATTCATAAGGCTTCCCCCAGGGGTGTTCTCCTTCTGCATTTCCAAAGGTCTCTGGCTGTGTGGGCTCTGTGGGCTCTCTAGCTTTCTCCAAAATGGAAAAAGTATGGTCATCTTAAAGGGCTCCAATAAGCAAACTCACCTTGTATGGGTAGAGACAAATCATCTAATCAAAAGTCACCACCCAAAACTAGGTGGGTCACATCTCCATGGAAGCAATAAAAAAGATCCCACCCAGCAATATTGAATGAGGATTAGAGAACTTGGCTTTTCTGGGGTACACAATAGATTCAAACTGGCACACAATTATACAGAAATGCACTTGATTTTTGTGCGCCAAGCCTGTATCTTGCAATTTATTAAACTCACTACTTGGTTACAGGAGGGGTTTTGCAGATTCTTTTGGATTTTCCTTGTAGACAATAATGTCATCGGAAAATGGGGATGGTAGTAATTCTTCCTTTTCAATCTGCACAACTTTTTCTCTCTTGACTTGTTAAATTTGCTCTGATTCCCAGTATAAGGTTGAATCAGAGTGGTGACAGTGACACCCGTGCCATGTGTCTGACCTTAGGGGAAAACATTTAGCATTTAATTGTCAATATTTTACATGAAGTGGGATGTTAGATATAAGATGTTAGATGTAGGTTTTTTGGAGGGCTGTTTCCTAGTTTGCCAAAAGTTGTCATTTTTTTAAAAGGGACCAAATGATGAAAGAACAGAGAAAAAAAAATAAGAAAGAATAGAGACTTCCCCATCCTTTCGAGACTACAACTCTTCTGTTTGGAGAATGAGGCTCTATGCCTGCAGGGCCTTCCGTGCCTGCGGCTGCGCGACCACCACGCTGCTCCCACAAGCTTGCTTGGGGGCTGCTGTGTGTAGAGAATGAGAAAAGAGAAGAAATAGAGTCAAGAAAAACAGGACATTCCCCGGATCCCTCTGTGTTAAGTGACACCATCCTGGGCCTCAAGCAGGACCTCGGGGACTTCATGGGAATCTCTTCTCCAGCACCAAGGCCCACTTCTGGGTTTCGGTCTATTTGTTCCAGTCTGAAAGATACAGTCAAACATATAATTTCCCCAATAGTACTTCGACTTCTCTTCTTCCCCAATCTGCGTCATATTATTTAGCTTGCAAAGTCCGGAAAAGGTTATTCCATGCGTTCTGCCCAGGTTTTACAGCTGCGTCCAGTGGGAGAGACACGGAGGCGTGTACTTATGCCATCTCACCCAGGCTGGAAGTTGGACACTTCTGAAAAAAGAATTTGAAATCACATAGGACAAAATATTAATAATAACTCATTCTGACTAGTAATGGGATCAATGATCAATTTCTTCTTTACACTCCTTTGTGGGTTTCTTTTTATTTTAAAAAGTTAAATTTTCCAAGAGAGGAAACTTTTTAGTAGCTCATTCCACAGTCTGTATGTTGAAAGACAGCAAGGACTCCTGTGATTCATCCAGACACCACAGAGCACATTCAGGTAACCCACAACATAGGCCATCTATAGGCCATTCCTGCTGATTGCCTCTCTGGCTGAACCCAAAACACTGAACCATAGTATTAGCAGCGTGGGTAACTGGCTGTTCTCTTTACTGTGTGTTCCTTCTCTGACTCCTGAGTTGAGTGGTGGTTTTATAAATTCTAATAGAAATGCAGTCGAAGGGAAGTGACTTTAAACTAAAGTCAAAAGAAATCACAAAAGTAAATACATTTTATTAAACTTCATCTGTCACAATGGAATAAAACAAAGCTTGAAAGCTCTGGAGTGAATGAAGGGCTCCAACTTTCTGCTGAACTCAGTCATTCCTCTCAGCTATTAAATATTGTCATGTATCTCTGTACTGTTTTTCTTGGCTCTAAATGAAGCTTCCTTCAGTTCCATTAGATTCATTTATTACGCAATGAGATTTTTTTTTAAGTCTTTGTAAAGAACTGATATATTTGCAAAGGCCAGCTTTGCGCTAACTGGGTTTGTTTAGCACAAAGGAATCTTAAAAAGCCTCCCTTGTGAAAGGCGAAAATCTTCTGCAGATTGGTGACAGGGCAGGACATTTACTTGCAAAATTACTGCATGTTACAACTTGAACCCCATATAGCATCTAAGAGAAAATTTCTAGCAATTAATTTTAGGGGGAGCTATGGCAGGCCATTCTTAAGGATATCGAATCATATTGAGTATAAAATAGCACGGAAGGAATTTATCAATTTTAATTGGGAGTAAAAACGAAAGAAATTGTGCCTATCTCTTCTGAGATACTAACTATATAATGTTTGAGTTAACTGGGTAATCATGGAAACCTCTTTTTTACTGGAAGACATGTGGCCTTGTGACTCCCCAGGTTAAAATGCTTCAGCAGATACTAATTACTCTCATTCCCAAACACCCTTTTTTAGGCCAGTGAGAGTTCCTAATAGCTTTTGCCTGGTCCAGGGTGAGGAAGAAAAACTAAGGAGAGCGGGAGGAAGTTTTCATAGAACTAGATATTTTTCAATTTCACATATTTGTGGCATGCAGAATACTGCGCCCCATCCTGAGACATTCATGTTCTAATCCCCAGAACCTGTGAATATGTCACCTGAGAAGGCAAAGCGACTTTGCAGTTGGGATTAAGTGAAGGACTTTGAACTGGAGAATTTCTCCTGGATTATCTGGGCGAACCCCAAATAATCACTTGAATCCTTAAAAGCAGAGAAATGTCTTCAACTTTTGTCAGAGAGAGCGGTATGAGTATGGAAGAATTGTCAGAGTGTTTTAATATGAAAAGGACTCCACTGGCTTTTGCTGGTTTTGAAGATGAAGAAACCGGACTAGACAACACAGAATGTAAGCTCACTTTAGAAGCTGGAAAATGCAAGGAAACAGTTTCTCCCTTAGAGCATCAGAAAGAAATGTGGCTCTGCCAGCACCTTGACTCTAGTCCAGTGATATGAGTGTCAGACTTTTGACCTCCAAACTATAAGATAATAAACTTGTGTTGTTTTAAGCCGCCAAACTTGTGGTGATTTGTTATGGCAGCAACAGAAAACCAATGCAATATTTTTATTTCTGTGAGTGTTAAAGGTCAATGAATGTAAACCCCCTTCCCTAATAACCAAATCTCAGGAAAGTCTGCTGAAAGTCCATTGTAACCAAATCTCATGAGACTGTTAAAACATTATAAGCCATTCCTGGGCACACCCCTCTTTCTCTCCTCTTGGCGTTTGGGCAGAGTGCGGACTTTCATTTTCCATCTGGTAGCCATTCAGAAGTTCTTCCTACTTCCTACTCATGGGTCATCTTTGGTCTCAGGGTTTGTTGGGATGTAACAGTGAAATTGTATGTTTTTGACCTTTTAAATTTTTCAGTGTTCTTTTTTCTATGAAATGATAGAAAATTGGTAAAGAGAAACAGAGTCAGTTCATGTGAGTGTGTGTGTGTGTGTGTGTGTGTGTGTGTGTGTGTGTGTGTGTGTTGGGGGTGGTATTTTGGGTTTATTTTCTTCCTTGCCAAAATGAAATATAATAATTTTTCTTAGTTCTCTAATCTTTATCCATTCCCCCTGCCCTCCATCTCTCTCTCTTTTCTTTCTTTCCTTCCTTCTTAAAATTAGAAAACCATGGACACACGTAATAAAACCCATGCTTTTTGACCGCCTGCCTGTGGCCTTTCTGATCCTGCCCACCTCTCCACTTTCACATCCCATTCCACCTGAGTATTCTCTGGCACTGTGGATCCCAAACTTCCTAATAATGATCGGAATTCCTTTGGGCACTTTGAAGATACACACATCCACTTCCCACCACACAATTAATGAATCAGCAACTCTGGGGGTGAGGAGGAGGAGTGGAGCTCTGCAAATCTTTGTATTTAGCACAGAATCTAATAATTAGTACAGTTTGCCCAAAGCCATTCTAGCAATATCAAACTGTTGAAATTTGTATGTGCTGAGTCCATCCACCTTCCCACCATCCTGGGGGCTTCTCCGGATGCTTCAGTTGGTATCATTCATGCAGAGCATCACTTCCAGTGGAAGAGTTCCTTAGCTGATCCTCCTTCCTCAAATTGCGTGGTACATTCATTCTGCATAAACTATGACAACTGCATTCACATAGTGTTTCTGTTCGTCTGTCTGTCTTCATTAATGAGATTGTATCCTTAAACACAGAGACCATGTCTCATTCATTTTGCTCCCCACAAGGGCCTGCATAGATCTGGATTCATATTGATGTTAAATAAATGCTTATAAAATGTATGCGTGGACGAATGGTTATAAGAATGAATTAAAGAGTAGTGTCATAAAGCCATGAAGTAATTCTCTACTTTCTATCTTTCAAAGCATCATGCTCATTTTCAGTTAATTGCCTATGGAACCTGACTTAGAAGGCCCAGCACAAATGTCTGCCTGAGATGAGAAATCTGGCATGCGGGTTTTCTGTGTTTGAAAGAAAGAAGCCATTCTGTGCAAACGCTACCTTCAAAATGCATTATACTTCCCACTTAACCACTTCTCACAACTTCGGTGGACAGTACCTGGTCCAAGCTTGTATCATTTCTGGGACTCCCTATAGCTCTATGAATAATGCAAGTGGAAGGAATTTTGCACTTGCCATTCCTCTGCCTTAGTAGATCTTTCCCCAGATGTATCATGGGGAGGTTTTGCCTGTCCATCCTTTCTAAAATATTGCCCTTTATCACAGGCTTTTCATTTACCCTGCTTTGTTATTTTCTTTAAAGCACTTACATAACACATCTGTTATATATTTATTTGTGTTTTACCATCCCAATTAGAATATAAGCTTTACGAAGGTTTTGCCTGCTTCATTCACTGGTCTATCCCCTGTGCTTGCAATAGTTCATGATATACAGTATGTGTTCATAAAATATGTGTTGAATGTTGAGTATGGATGTGACAGAATATTCCACTATGGCCAAGCAACCTGGACATTCTATAGCACCAGGTGCAATGCATGCATGTATGGCAGTATCTTAAAACAGTGCTTTACATGCACCTAAATGTAGGTCTACATTTGCAAAGGTGCAAGAATTGGTGCATATTTTGTTTCTCAGCCTTATATGGCTGCCTAGGAAAGCAGTTAAGACTTTTGCTTTTGCTGTTGTTTTTAACTTTTCCTTACAGAAGTGGCCCCTGATTTATTGTCCACTGCAGCCTGAGGCAGCAGACAGGGTTTGTTGTGGCTCCTGGTGGGTCCAGTTTAGTTCTCTCTGTTCCTACAGTGAAACTGCTGAGAGCCAATTAAAAATAAAATAAACAAAGAAGAAAAGGTGTGCGCAGAGACAGGGCAGCCACAGAAACCTTGTTTACTTTTCCAAGAGAAATGCATGTTCTATTTCCAGTTTCCTGGCCAGAATGTTCCCTTTGTTTTGAATTCCTGGAGCGGAGTGTGGGCTGCCCATCTGCAGGATTTGATCCTGGGATTCAGATGAGTTTTTAGTTAGTTAGTTTATTTATTTTTACTGCATAGTTACTGATATCAAGGCCAGAACTTTACTTTATTAGCTTCAGGCCATTGCTGTGTGCATTATCTTCCTATGCAGAAGAGTTTTGCTTCATTTTACTGAAGCCCTGGAGGGATGTCTGAACTCTGACTGGTTTCCTCTTCTCAACCTAAAGCTTTTCTTTTTCTTCTGGACTCTAAATGTAGCAACTGTAGTCTTACCTCTAGACACTGACTTCAATTCTTTGCTTCCCCCATTTTTCCTGTCTGTCTCAGATGTCTCTAGTTTTCCCAATTTCTAAGAAAAAAATAAAAATCCTTCAGGGGCCAGTGTCTCAGGCTCCATGATGGTTTCTGTTTGATTGACTGTTTTGTTGCTTCCTTGGTCAACTCTGTAGGTCAACATGCCCCTGCCCACATACGAGTCACCATGTCATATGCAGCTTGTGCATTTGCTGACCTTGAACAGCTGTCAGACAGTGCATTTGATAGCTTTTCAGAGAATCAACCCTGCCTTTGAAATTATGTTTTAAAAGCTCTTAGATGTTTGAGTTCACATTCTTACCCTGAACAGGGTATAAAAGGGAAGAAAGGATATGTTAGCTAAATCAAAGGGCAACACTTCTTTCTTCCCTGACCCATCCTCTCCATGCCCAAGTGCACTGTCCATAAGAGACACAGGCATGTGCTTTGAACTTTGATGTCTGGAAAGAGAGGAGGAGCAAAGAGAAAGGAATACGAAAACTTGGTTTTCATGGAGTGCTAGTTGAATGATAGTGCTATTTTGACAATCTGAAAATTCAAAAGTCATTTTATTCTAATCTGAGATAGACAAACACGTCCTGGCTTATCTGGGGACCTTCCTGATTCTAGCACCAAAATCTTATTTCACAGGCACACCAGGACAATTGATCACTGTCTAGTTTTCCAGTGCTGCTGGGACAAATACCATACCCTGGTTTGACTTTAAAAACAGGAATATACTGTCTCACAGTTTTGGAGGTTAGAAACCCAAAGCCTAGGTATTACCAGGTCGTGCTTTCTCCCTGAGTCTGCAGCTCTTCTGGTGCTGACTTGCTGGCAGTCCTTGAAGTTTCGTGGCCTGTAGATGCATCTCTGCCTCCATGACTCCTTCTTTGAGTTCTGCTTCTGTGTCCAATTTCCTTTGCTTGTGTTATAAGAACTTCAGCCATACTGGATTAAGGCCCATCTTCCATTGGTTTGGCCTCACCTTACTTAAGAACATCTTCCAAAGTCCTATTTACCAATGTACTGGGGGTTCGGACTTGAACATGTCTTCATAGGAGATGTAATTCAATCCCCAGCAGTCACCCTACAAAGTCATTCAAACACAATTTGAGGGTCTATTGTGTGTCCAGCATGTCCCTTCAGCAGACTCACGATTTGATCAGCCATCCTTTACCTTTTTTTCATTTGCATTTTCCTTCTCCTGTTTACATAAATTTGTAGATTTTGCTAATGATTTCACATTCATGCCTGGCCTTCATGAATAGTTTGACCCTCTGTAATTTGATTTCATTCTCTGACACAACTTCAGTCTTTCATGTATCCAAAATGAAAATTCTATTTGGAATGACAATGAAAATAAAATGTGGGTAAATTGCAGGGCAGACGATAACTCATGGTGGAAAAAAAGTATGGAATTCAGAAGTAACAAGGTAAGGCTGCATCCTGTGACAGGCACAAATTGTCTGCCTGAAGATTTGCACAAATGCTGTTAAAATGTCAAAGGCAGATGTTTCTTTTTTCTTCAGTCTGAACTTCAAGCTAACATAGGTATTCAAATAAATCCCTCCCAGGATGTGAAACAGTATGTGGTTTAGGAATTCAAAAGTAATTATTGCTGAATGCATTGTATAGTCAATGAACCTGCCAGGTAGATGTTATGGAAGACTATGCAGGGGGAGCACCAAAAGAATTTGAAGACAGTTTCTCCATCACAAGATTCCTTAGAAAGCCTATTAAAGCCATCAAAAAGCCAGGCATGGAGTTGAACATATTCACAATGCAGTTATCAACGCAAATAACCTGGGAGGTGCTAAGAGTCCTTAAAGATCAGGCAATGGTTCTAGGTCAGAGAAAATGCCAGCCCCACCCTGAGAAATTTGGACACAAGGGCATGGTTCCTGTCTAGCAATTGACTCACAGTGAGTTTCCTTGTCAAATAAATAAATTAATTAAACACCTGCATATTTATATATTTATATCCTGTCTTGGTACACAAGAGCCATATTTCATCTGATTTTCTAAAATGAAAATTGGAGGGGGTGGGGGGAGAAATCATTGTTCAATATGCCATTTCTTCATTAAAAATATGAGTCTCTGAAACCTCCCAGGCATTGAACAATGCCACATCTATGTTGGGCACCACTAACAGCTTTACTTGTGTTTCTTGATTAATTCTCATGACAAAGTTTGCAGGGAATCATTATCCTTTTACACCCTCAAAAAATTCTGAGGAATGTTCAATAACCTTTGGAGAAATATCTCATCATTATTAATGACTGTAGGGAGGCTATCTCATTATTATAGCTCCATCATTATTGATAATTTTAGGAGACTTATTCCATTATGGTCACCTGGAATAAAGGCCCCTCAATCCTCTCTTTTGCACCTCTGTAACCACTGTCTGGAGCCAAGTCCTACAAAGAGTAGCTACTCAAATATTAGTTGTCTCAAGAGTGTATAAGTTTGGGGTATGGGGGGAAATTGCTATTGCATGCTTTGGGTTATGTTTAACAGGAAAACATCAACAAAACCACAGCAACATAAGAGATAAATAATGGGGGGAGGGACAGAAGTTAAGGGGAGATTTAGATTTTCTATTTGATGAGGGTATTATCTTTCTCTTGGGAACAAAGAAATTATCTAAAATTGAAAGTGTTGACAGACTATTAACTTTGGACATTGTATGTGATGCCTAATGAATGGAGGTGGCTGAAGGATGCACTGACTGAGAAATCAATTGGTAAATGATGGTGTATACATATGATTGAATACTGTGCTGCCAGAAAAGAGAAGGAAGTTGGGAGGCATGCAACATTGTGCATGAACCTGTAGGACCTTTGGTGAGACAAAATAAGCCAGAAACAAAATAACAATTTTTTATGGTCTGCTTTAAGAAATGTTTATAAGAAAACAGGGGCCTAGATTGCAAGCTCTTACAGCTGTCACATTTAGTCTGGAGTAGTAATTATTATTTCTGGATTTTGAGATGCTGTTTTATATGTGTATATCCTGATATTTAGAGATAAGAACAAAGAGGATTTGGTTGGGATTGACGTATTTCAGAACACGGGGGTAAGCAAGACATTGTCTATATTTTAGAGCCTCATCTACTCTTTGAGACCAAAGGAAGAAAGGTTTATTTTGTACAGAATCTAACTTTTCTGTAGCACATAATTTAACTCCATTTAAACAATCCAAACACAAGGAGCTCATAATAAAAATGAGCACCTTTAATCCTGTATAGCTTAATGTAATTCCTGGATACATCCAAGAATATATTAAGCAGATAATCAAAAAGTATTGGCAAAGTCTCTTGAGAGATGGGAGAGAAAATATGGAACTATTAAACTTTACCACAGGGAAAATCCCTGTCAAACATTAGTAACACACAAATCAATAGGCCAACCTTTGATCTTGAGGCTTGCTCTTGTGAAGATTATGTATGTAACAAAGAAGGTTAGCCTACCTATAGGCATGCCTAAGCATTACTTCTGGAGGACCTCTTTTGTTGCTCATATATGGCCTCACTCTCTCTAAGCCCAACTCTGCAAGTAAAATCATTGCTCCCCACTCTACGTTAGACATGACATCCAGGGGTGAAAGTCTCCCTGGTGGCGTGGAAGATGACTCCCAGTGATGAGCCTGGCCCTGCACCATGGGATCAACAATTCCATCCAGACCAATGGGAGAAAAGAAGTGTATCAAATAAGGCATCAGGGACTGAGAGAGTTCAAATAGAGTAGAGAGGCTACATTGGAGGTCACTTTTATGCATACCTCAGTTAGACATTACTACTTATCATAACTTGCCAAACCCCAACCAAAATCATTCCATCCAATCCTAAAGAACACCTACGGCATTATACAAGATTCTACAAAGGTTCCATGCACTAGGGTAACTTTCTGGAAACCTACAACCTCCAGATGGGTCCCTGGACCAGATAAGTCCTGAAATGCAGAGGGGCCAGCCTTTCTAGAACATCAACTATTTCCATCCCTCTATCTCATATTATCAATAGCCCCATCCAACATGAAAAAGTTAGAATAGCCATAACCTAAATGCTCCTACAGAGTGGGAGAAAACTTAAAGGTGATGGTAGAGTTATATAGAAAATGTAGAGCTTAACAAATAAGTATGATTGCTGAATCATTATATTGGTATTTCTTTTAGTCTCCAGTACCTTAGAGCAGCTAGAAGTAAAAACCTATAATTGTGGAATTGTAACCCATACCAAACTCTGAAATCTGTTCTATATGTTATTTTTCACCAAAAAAGAAGAAAAAAGTCAATTGTGATGATAAAAAAAGAATATTCTTCTAGTCTCCAGTGTTCTGGAGCAGCTAGAAGGAAAAATCTGAGATGATGGAATGGCAGCCCATGACAAACTCTTGGATCTGTCCTGTAACTACTCGTTGACGAGTGCTTTGAAAATTGTTGTCTTTTTTTCTTTCTTTCTTTGCGTTGTATATATGTCGTATTATATAATTTTTTTTAATTAGAAATATTAGTTGCATCAACTGTATTTATTCCTACTTTGCAGATGAGAACATTGTAGCCTAGAAAGGTTAAGTATTGTGCTTAGGGCCCTCTCATCCTATCCTGAATAGAAGCAAGCTCTGTCTCCAGAGCCAGAGGAGGGAGAGGGAATGGCATTCTGATCAGAGGGCACACTAGGTGCAAACTCCTGCAGGCACATGGGTTGCTGCCAATCCTATACACACTTAAATGGAAGTACCTGCAGCTCCTCGCTTTAGGCATGTATCTTTCTCCTTAGAGCAGAATCTAGGCTATATCTTTACTGCTTCATTGTCAAGATAAATATGTATTAGCAAATTGCAGAGAGGGCTGCTTGAAATATGGTCCCTCAAAATTACTGTTTTGCTGATAAAAGTACAAATAGGTGTGCCCATCCCCCTATCTCAAGGATTAAGATCTCTAGCTTTGGATTGCTTATGTGCTGACAATTCCTCTTGCAAGCACTTTTTTTGAAAGTCGTATAGTACTAAGGATACAGCATACAGCTTCCGTACAGCATGAGCACAAAAGCTTGAAACCTTGAGGCTTTGCCCACATGGATTAAATAAAATTCTTGAAGTGTGGCTGTGTCTGCTTACAAAAACAATTTGCATTAATTGATGTACTCTTCGAGGACAGTAGAGAGGGTGGTTTTAATTTTTTAAAACTTTCCTTTTCCCTTAGTTTTAATAGCTGCAACGGCCTTGGAAAAGCAAGTCCTTTTTAATAAAACCCATTTGTAAATGTATTGAGACAGACTCCAATTGACCCATTTCAGGAGACTGTCTGGAGCCTCCCACATAGAGCTGTGTGAGAGTTGAAGTGTCCCCGATTTCATTTTGCCGTAGGAATCTAGTCCCCATGACTCATGCTTCTTGGGCCCTTACATGCTTCAATTCTTTAGGATATTTAATTGCTAAAGTATATTCAAGGTACTGCTTAATGTCTAGACAGTACTTGTAGTGTTCTTATCCTGCTTTACCTTGAGAAAATGAACTCTGGTGGATGGAGGTGCCAACACAAAAAATATTATGCATGCGTGTGCACACACTCAAACACACACACACACACATACTTACAAACACCAATTCTGGGCTCATCAGTCGAGCCCAGATTGGAGAGATGTAGTAAATATGAAGTTTTAGATACACACACACACAGAGACACATTTTTTCATTTATTTTATTCATTTTGGGTTGGTTGTTTTCTTTTTTTTTTTGAAAAGTGATATATGTATATGGTAAATATGTCAAACAGATTAAAATTCCCTACAAGTTAAAAATAATTCTCCCTCTCCCCCATGTCACCAAGTTTCCCATTTACCATTCCCCAAAAAGATAATAATGGCTAATTTCTTCTACATTCTTCCAGAAGCATGTGTTGTGTATTTAAATATATATTTCCCATCCTCTAGCATATACCTGTCTTACAGAAGTAGTAATCTGTGGACTCTACTTTGCATCTTGATTTTTTAATTCAACAATGTAACTCTGAGATTTCATCAATAATAATAATAATAATGTCATCAAACACACACACACACATACATAGCACATGTTCTAAACCTGGCACTGTTCTAAGTTCTTTACATATGATTCTCACAGCAGCCTTAGAGGAGAGGGGCTAGTATCACCCAGTTTTTGAGACACTGGGAAGTGGAAGTTCAGAGTGGTTAAGTGACATGCCCAAATTTCCACCTGAGAAGTGGAGTGTGGTGGACCAGGCAGTCTAGTTCTGGACTCTGCGTCCCTGGCCACACCCTGGCACTACCTCTCATTATGAAATTACTGCCTCTGATTTAAGTCTGCTTTAATCATCTTAAGAGGTGCATAAAATTTCTTTGAATAGATGTTCTGTATTAATTTATCTTGTCCATTATGAAAGATGCTTGGGGTCTTGCTCTTTTCCTTTTGAATCTGCAGATTCTATTGAGATATATTCACATACCAAATATTCTATCCAAGGCATTCAATCAATGTCTCACAATAATCTCACTTAGTTGTGCAATCATTAGCACACTAAATTTTAGGACATTTTCACCACTCCAAAAAGAAAAATATCACATAGGCACACAAAAATGAAAGCCTCAAACCCCCTTATCCCTTTTCCCCCCTATTATTGACCCCTAGTGTTGGTATTGATATGGTACACTTGTTAGTGTTGATGAAAGAATATTAAGGTATTATTGTTAACTATAGTCTGTAGCTTGCAATAGGTAATTTTTCTGGTACTTGGGGGTCCCCCCCCCATATTTTACTGTTGCAAACCATATTTCAACCTTTGATATTTCACTAAATATCTTTGTACGTATGTTTTATGTACATATTTGTAATAACAATTAATTAATTTAAAGTGATGGAATTTGCTGGCTGGTTTTCTGTTTTGTCTTGTTTTGTTTTTGAACACTGTAAACTTCCTTCTTTCTGAGAGGAAGATGTGGAGAGGGCTTGCTGAAGCTGCATATTTGTTGTGTCTACTCTCGCAGCAATTCCAAACAACTCCATCCACATGCCAGCGCAATAAATGTCTGTTAAGTGATAGGATGACATAGAGAGAAGCTGCTGTGTTATTAGTGTTATCACAATGAATACAATAGTTTGATGTATCAGATCTCATTGAATTTATAGAAATAAATCAACCAATCCCTTATTTTACAGATCCTGAACATACAATCCAGTAACTTACCCAGAATCTCAAAGATAAGAAGTAGCTGAGCCATCCCTGAATGTCAGTTTTCTGGAATTCAAGTCAATATTCCATTTTCTCTGTTTCTACTTATTTCTTCTAGATATTACCTCAGTAAGTTGTTGACCCAGAGATTGCCCACTTCATTTCCATTTTATTGAATTAAGTACAATTTATAGGAAAAAGTATTAGTTAATAAAAATGAAATGATACCTAATATATCCTAAATACTTACTGTGTGAGAAACACTGAGAATAACTCTTGACATTGTGTTGCTTTATTTACTATTTACAGTCACCCTAACAGGCCCATTCTATTATCAGTGCCATTTGGCAAATTAGAAAACTGAAGCTAAATGAAGTTTAGTAACTTGCTCAACATCACAAGAACTAATAAGTGACTGGAAAAAATGGACCCAACCCCAGATGTAATTCAGAGCCCAGCACATTAAACTTTACTGGAAATTAAAATAGATATACTGGTGGATAGATACCTTTGTAAGACCTTGAAGATGATATGTTTTGGTTGTGCTGAATCCTGAATGCATCTGTTTTTCCTAAGATTTTCTGTCTTTATTTTCAACAGTTGTCAATATGCCCGTTGAGGAATCTGTCTCAGCTTCTGTTATAATGAGATCTATCATATAGCCAATATTCAGTTTAATAAATAACTACATATTTTTAAAAATGGCAAACTCACTAGAATTGGCCTTTACTTAATAATCACAAACATGGAAGCTTATGAATATTTCATGCTTACTCATTTCTGCTGAAAGTGTAAGCATCCTGCATTTCTATAGCTTCAGATTATGCACAGAACAATGGAAAACATATGTTTTGTGTGTTTTCTTTAACAATTTCCTTAACAATTTGATATAGAAGAACACCTGGCCGAGTTGGAGATAATGTAAGAAATGGTCGCCTTTTGTTATTGGAGTGCTTGAAATAAAAATCTCAAATGGCAAGTTGTAATCGAAACCGCAGTAATTATAGAAGACTGTATAAAAAGACATACATTTTAAATTCATAAATCTAAATGAGTCTATCTGCAAGTAAGTAAACTTTATTCCATTTTCCACAGCAACTACCCCATCAGCATTATCATCAAAATACTGCAGACACTGTACTGCTTAGATGTCAGAAAGTTTCCATTTTGGGTTCAATGTTTCCTTCCCTTCCTCCTTCAGGCAATGAATATTAGCGCTGTTATAGGTGATGGAAGGAGAAACACATAGTTCAGTGAAATCACAGAAAAAGGAGACCAGACATAGGTTGGGGATGCAGAGAAAATTTCCCCAAAGAAGGAATGTTTAAACTTCAGTGAAGGAATCAATGGGAGTTAACCAGGAAGAGGGGTAGCACATACAGGAGATTGCACTTTCTAGACACTGGAGGGCAGACAGCGTGGTGATAGCTTGGAGCTAATGGCAGTAGTGGCATGAGGTGGGCAGCAGCAGGTGCTGTGGGCCCTTAAGGATCCTGGGCTGGGTAGGGATGAGCCATTGAAGGATGTGAGGCCAGAAACATGCTGTGATAGATACATGCTTATCAAGATCATCCTGGCTGCTGAGTGAGAAATGGACAGTTGCACAAAGAATGAGACAGAGGAGAAAGAGATATATATAGACAGATTAGAATACAAATGCATCAGTCCAGATAAAAATTATATTGGTGTTATCTGGAAGCCTGGATCAGATGAATGAAACTGAACTGAAAGAAGTTCAGCAAACTTGAGAGATATTGTGGAGATAAAATATACAGATGAGAAATTAAGTGAAAACAGCCAAGTGCAAAACAGCATAACATGAAGTGTAAAACAGTATAGCATGATACTATGTTATCTACCATATAAGTTCAAGGAGCTATAAGCAAAGATACATAGATCTGCTCAATGGTGCAGAAGAAATATGGATAGATAATCCATATACTGGGCTGGAAAAGGGTGGAAAGAAATGGGGAATGGGAACAGGGTAGCAGGCATGGGAAGGAAGAGATAATTCTAGCTTTGAATCTTCACACCTAAGAAATGTTCCACAAAAAGTAAATAAATAATCAAAATCAATGGGGATGTGAGGAGAATCTAAAAGTAATACAAATAGTAATAAATAAATCAACCTGTATTGATGAATAACATAACCTCATTGAATGGGGAGACAACTAACCTAAGTAACTTTGGAAAACAGTATTTTAGTTGGATGATGTAAGGCTAAGAACAAGAAAGAACTGCTTACAAATACTGGCCCTTAAGTTTGTATATCTGCTTCTCATAGATGTATAGGTAACTAATTCTGAAACTATTTCATGTGTATGCTAGGACTGTAAATAACGAGAGTCAGATTTCTCACTTTTGAAGAAAGAATTCATACATTTTTTTTACAAAAGAAGACCCTCTCAGCCTACCCTATGTAAATGTGTAACCCCCCTCCCAATGCAGGAATTCATGATTGCCTGCTACTTATTTTTCTTTACAGTATGTATTGCTATTCTAGTTTGCTAGCTGCCAGAATGAGATATACCAGAAACAGAATGGCTTTTAAAAGGGGGAATTTCATAAGTTACAAGTCTACAATTCTAAGCCATGAAAATGTCTCAATTAAAGCAAGGCTATAGAAATGTCAAAATTAAGGCACCAACAAGAGGTAACCTTCACTCAAGAAAGGCTGATAAAGTTCAGGGTCTCTCTCAACCGGAAAGGCACTTGGTGAACATGGTGACATCTGCTAGCTTTCTCTCTAGGCTTCTTGTTTCATGAAGCTCCCTCTGGGGTGTTTTCCTTCTTCATCTCCAAAGGTCTCTGGCTGCATGGGCTCTCATGGTTCTCATGGTTCTCTCATGGCTCTATTGCTCTCTCCAAAATGCTTCCTCTTTTAAAAAGGATTCTGGTTAAACTAATCAAGACCCACCTGGAATGGGTGGAGTCACATCTCCCTCTAATTAAAGCTTAATACTCACAACTGGGAAAGTCACATCTCCGTTGAGATAATCTAATAAAAGAATTCCAACCTACATTATTGAATAGGGATTAAAAGAAACGGTTGCTCCCATGAGATTGGATTAGGATTAAGACATGGCTTTTCTAGGGTACATAATCCTTTCAAACCAGCACAATTGCTTTTCAGGTATACTATAAAAATGTGTTTGTTTATTGTCTACAACTAAGGTCCATGAAAGTAGAGATTTTTGCCTATTTGTTTCACCTTTCCATCCCTAGCACATAGGACAGTATCTATATACAATAAAGGTGTTCAATATATATGTTAAATAGATTATAAAAGAAGCTTTATTGCTTTATTATTTCATTTACATATAAACTCTGTATGTATATGTACATACTATGTGTATATATGTATATTTGTAACTATATATTTCTTAATATATACCCATGTTAATTAAATATACAAATATAGATATAAAATAACTATATAATTTCCTATTGAGATTTGGAAATTATGAACCTTCTTTTGAAATATAATAGAAAAATGGTTCCCAGATTTCCAAATGCATTGGAACTACATCTGAAGAACACTCAAAACTAGACTCTGGGCTTTGATTCCCATATTTTGATCCAGTATTTCTAAGATAGGGCCCAAGAGTTTGCAGTGGAAAAATAAGCATCCTAGGCGATTCTAACGTAGGCAATCAGGAAGTACCAATTGAGCCCATCTGCTTAGACGCTGTTCCAGTTTGCTAGCTGCCAGAATGCAATATACCAGAAATGGAACGGCTTTTGAAAAGGGTAATTTAATAAGTTGCAAGTCAAACAGTTTTTAGCAGTGGAAATGTCCCAATTAAAGCAAGTCAATAGAAATGCCCAATATAAGGCATCCAGGAAAAGATACCTTGATTCAAGGAAGCTGATGAAGTTCAAGGTTTCTCTCTCAACTGGAAAGGTACACAGTGAACTCGGTCAGGGTTTCTCTCTTGGCTAGAAGGGCACAAGGGAAACACAGTATCATCTGCTAGCTTCCTCTCCAGCTCCCCTGGAAGTGTTTTCTTTCTTCACCTCCAAAGGTCACTGGCTGGTAGACTCTGCTTCATGGTTCTGCAGCATTCTCTGTTGTGGCTTTTTCGTGGCTCTGTCATTCTTCTCTGCTCTCTCTGAATCTCCCACTTTCTCCAAAATGTTTCCTCTTTAATAGTATTAGTAAACTAATCAAGACCCACCTAGAATGGGTGGAGACACATCTCCACCTAATCCAGTTTAACAACCACTCTTGATTGAGTCACATCTCCTGGGAGATCATCTAATTAAAGTTTTGAGCATACAGTACTGAATAGGGATTAGAAGAAATTGCTGTCTTTACAAATTGGAATTAGGATTAAAACATGGCTTTTCTAGGGTACACACATCCTTTCAAATTGGCACAGATGCTGACAGTTTGCTTGATGAAGCACAGACAGCATCCACTGCAGTCAATGCTGGAAGACAGAGGGTTGTCCTGGACTCTGGAAATGCTAAAGGATATCATTACCAGGGAATTTAATGAATTGCAAATTTACAGTTCTAAGACCATAAGAATGTCCAAACTAATGCATCCAGGGAACGATAACTTGATTCAAGAAATGCTGATGGACCCGGAATACCTCTGTCAGCTGGGAAGGTACATAACTGACATCTGCTGGGGACTTTGACTTCTGGTTTCAAGCAGCTTCCCTGGGGGTATTTTCTTTCTTCATCTCAAAAGGTCTCTGGATATGTTGGCTTTAAAGCTTTTTCCAAAATGTTTCCTTCTTAAAAGTCTCCAGAAGGCATCCCCACCTTGAATGGGTGAAGACACATCTCCATGGAAACCACCCAATCAAAAAGTCTCACCCATAATTAGGTGCATCACATCTCCATGGAAAAAACTTAATAAAAATGATCCTACTTAGGCAGTGCGACAGTGGCTCAGTGGCAGAATTCTCACATGCTATCCCAGTGCCTGCCCATGACAAAAAAAAAGAAATAAAATCCCACTCAACAATATTGAATGAGGACTAAAGAACATGGCTTTTCTGAGGTACATCACAGTTTCAAACCAGCACACACACTCAACCCACATTTTAAATTACGGGGCACTACCACTTATAGAGTAATCAGATCATCCAGAGGCTTATGCAAGTCATCAGGTAGAAAGATGGAGAACATCACAGGCTGGAGAGCAATTGCCTCTGACCAATAATAAAAAGGTATTTGTTATAAACAGAAATGAAATTGCATTCCACATGATAACTGCAGGTGGCTTAGTAGAAAAACTTAGTACAAAAGCTGTTAGGTTTACAGGAATAAGAAAAGGGAAAGAGTTATTCAAATTAGAATGCTTCTAAACTGGTTATTGTCACAAGCTTAGGAGGCAAGAATAGCCATCTTACCACCACTACATTGAGGAGAAAACTTCTAAATTAGATTTATAGTGGATGTAGGCTCAACATTGACAGAAATAAAGAGAAAAAAACAAGTCAAGAACCATTTGTAACTAACCTTGAAGAAATCAACTTTTTGATGGATTAAGTAGCCTGGCTAGAGTATGTGTCTGTCTAGCAATGATTAACTACTGAGTAGAAAACAAATTTACATGAGGTTTAGGATGCCCATTTTGCAACAGAAGCATATATTAAAACTTTTATAGAATAAAAGTTTATATGAAAGTCAAATAAGGAAAACTTTTGCTTCCCTGCAATGGAGTAAGTGAGAATCTTACGAAATCCTTAGTGTGCTTGCTTTGTTTCATAAAAGAGTTTAAAATTATTTCATAAATACCCAAAATAAGAAAATATAGTTCTAACTATTCAACTTACTCTATTCATCTCTGGGGAGTGTTCAACTCTTTGTTTTATGCATGCAAGTTATTATATAGTTATGATCAGACCTATGATAAATAATTTGGTATTTTGTGGTTTTTTACTGTATCACAAACAATCTTATGTTGCTATATTGCCTTTATTGTTTTGTTGTTTTATGACAACTGAATATTCCATATCAAACTTGCATGACTGTTATTCATTTTCTTATCCTGTTTTTATTAAAATACTGTTGAAACTTTTAACTTTATTTTTGAAGGAAAAGCATTTTAAAATTTATTGTTTATTATTGAAAATAGTTTGAAGTAATATCATACCAGAAGAAAATTACCCTCAGTGTCATTCAGACAACAAATCAAAGTTTCTATTTAGTTGTATGCATCGCCAATTTCATGTTATAAAATAACAGTATAGATAGAAGTTGTATTCCAGAGTTTCCATTAATATTATGCCCAACCTACTCTTCCATTTTTCTTGAGTGATTTTTTTCCTCACCCTACTAGAGTTACTGTCACTCACATTACCTTGCACTGTTTTCTATAGGCAGCTTGTCATTCTCTGAAACCACTGGTCTATTGTACTTGTGTCCTGGGGCAGGTTTTGCTCTACCTTCCCACCCCCACTGTAATGTCAGCATCGTGAGGACAAGGGACTGGTCTGCTTTGTGCAGGGTTGTCTGTGCAGGGCTTGGAATGGCACCAGGCACAGAGTGCACACTCAATCAATGACTGCAGGACAAATGAATAAACGAACTTAAAGCAGTTACAGAGTAAGTGGCTGAGCCACATTTTGAATCTTAGAACTCTGACTCCAGAGCCTGTTCTCTAATATAAAATGAAGAACAGCCCCTGTGACATTTTCCAATGTGGTTGAATCAGTGAGCCTTTGTTATTTAAAAGTGCTATAATTTCTTTAGGTTGTAAAGGACTTTATGGTAAATCTTCCAAACTCCTCTAGAAACAGGAAAGTTTGATTCCCTAGCTCTAGCAATAAACTACGAGAGGTATGGATGCTTGGTGACTCTCAACTGCAAATATTATGACAAAAGATGGTATGATAATGAATACTATTTTATGACACTACCTTTTTTGCAATATTTTATACTATAAGAAAGAGAATGTGAGCTTTGAAGTCATCCTGGCAAAGACTTAATCTTAGTTCTGTCACTTACCAGCTGGATAACCTGGTGCAAGTTACTTCCCCCTTTCTTTGCCTCAGTTTCCCCTTCTGCAAAAACGGAGAATGAATAGTGACCTTTTAGATGGTTGTGGTAAGAACTAAGGATTAAGTAAGCTAATATAAAAATAACTATATACCGTTATATAACTCTGTATATAGAAACCACACAATGAATATAAATCATCATCGTCAACAGCAGCAGTATGTATGCAAGCCCCCAGTGACTTTTCACTTATTAAATTAAAATACCAGGGTTTCTAAAATAGTCCTTTAAACAAAGAGGACACATTTAGGGCTATCCCTTGGATAACCCTCTTACTTACTTGCATTTAATATGCTCCCTTAAGTGGAAGAGGAAGTGTAAGAATTACCAACTTCTTGCTGAAAATGGTGTACAACCCTGGTTTTGAACATACAAGTTCACTGCTCATGTGAATATTATTCATTACATCTGCTGAGGTGGGGATTGGGGAATGGGTTGGGGAGGATATTAAGTGCTTTTGCTTTTTCCCATAAAAATTCCAGGGGGCAAATTATGTAAATTATTAGGAAGCTCAGGGGAGTGTCCCACCAACGAGTAGACAAATTCAATATTGTTGGCCTTGTAATGGCAGATACCTAAGTTTCCAAGTAAGATGGCTTCATTCTTCAGGCAATTCTTTCAGGACAGAGGCTTTCTTTGAAGGTGAAAGGGATTTGTTTTCCCCAGTCCCAAAAATTTAAGTGGAAAAATATTCCTGGGTCAAAGAAAGAATCTTCCCTCAAACATAGGGACACTCAGGCTTTAGCACATCTTCTCTTTCATGCAGCATGTGCTAGAAATCTTTTAGTAAAAACATGTCTTATTATTGCACCTACCTTTTTCTCCTCCCACCTTAAAAAAATTCTTCCAGATACTTACTAAATACTAATTAACAGAAACTGAATACAAATTTAGGACATGAAATGGCCAAGAAGATAGTCATGGGCCTCCCTTGGTGTGGATAAAATCCGAGAAGACAGATAAAGTACCTCACAGCCACAAAAGTTTCACTGTGAACATAGTTGTCAAGACAAGCTATGCCATGCTACAATAACCAACTCCAAAATATCAGTGGCTTAACCATAAGATTTTATTTCTTACTCATGCAACTTATACTCCAGCCCTGTAGCTCTCCAAGACCACTCTCTTTAATTGCTGGCTCAGAGATCCAGAGCCTTCCATATTTTGACTCTGCCATTGCAACATGAACTCTCAATGATTACCACTCCAAGGATAGACAGAGCCTGGAGAACTCACATAACTACACTCTATTATGCTTTAGTTTGCTTAAATTCATTGTCTAAAGCTAACCCCAAC
The DNA here is from genome assembly GCA_004026745.1 of Myrmecophaga tridactyla. NCBI lineage: Eukaryota > Metazoa > Chordata > Mammalia > Pilosa > Myrmecophagidae > Myrmecophaga > Myrmecophaga tridactyla. The sequence continues at coordinate 52,545 of PVIY010003257.1, read as the reverse complement.
ACCCTGTTTAACCACAAGAAGGATGAAAAAGTTTGAGAAGGATCATATAAATATTCAGTGAGCAATAAAAACTCAATACACAATTTCTGAAATATATTTGTCAATAAATACAAGGATTAAAAGACATGCTGTAAAAAAATGCAAAAGTGTAGGGTATTTTGTTAACCAAAACACTGTTGATACTATGACACTTTAGATTCCCTATTTGGAAACTCTCAGTACACATAAGCACATTATTGGCTCTGAGAAATCATGCCATAAAAAGCATGACTCTGTTTGTTTAATCCAGTTTGTTTGCACACTGATAGACCATAGAAAAATGCCTTTTTATAACAACCATAAACCTAATATCCCATTGTACACACATTAGGAAAGGCTGCATTAGGCATTTTTAAATCCTAAAAAGAAAAAAAATGATAATAGGCACTTAATAAATACTTACTGACATAACACTGGAAAAAGAATGAAGAGCCAATTTTCAAAACCTGGGATGTCTGCGAAACCACATTTACAAGAACTAAAATTCTACAGAATATTTGTATTATATACTGAAAATAAAAATCCCAGGCCAAACAATTAGCTTTTGCTTGCTACATGCTACTTACCGTTCTTTTTCTTTGCTTCTACTGACTTGAGTGGTATTTTGATGTCATCAGCCATATCTTATCTGTCCAAGATTTCACAGTGAAACCACCAGACAATTATTCTCAACATGTACAATCCGTTCCATACTTTTTACCACATAAGAATTTAAGAATGGAAAATAACAATGGGGTATGGAGAGAATCTAATTATACCTTGTATAAGCCATGTTGTAGCTGGGAGTCTGTGCTGAAAGCTCAAAAACTCATTGCAGGGAGGCCCAGCAATAGACACAGTGCTACTTGTACATTCCACATAATCCAATTCAATGAGGTCTTGGGCAATGATCATGCATTTTAACAATAACTCGTAGTTTGCCTTGTGTCCAGAGAGTGACTGGTTGTTGGCGGTAGACCATGGAAACTGGGAGGAGAAAACAATATGGAAGTAATATTATTTGCCATCTAATTCTCTATAATACAGAAGGGTAGTTGCGCTGAATGATAACACACAGAGGAAAGATTAAATATAATAACATAATATTCACACTCTGCACAAGAAGTGATTGCTCGTGGCACCAGAGGGGCAGATGGCTCACACTGGCCAATGCCAGGAGGTAGTAAATGAGTAAGTGGTACTGAGAAAAAGAGTCATCTATGGGGAAAATGACCGTAATGAACTGCTTCTGATGCTGTGAAAACTCAATGAATTTGATTAAACACAGAGTACAAAACTGTTTCCTGGATGACCATCAGACACAGTTATTTATACTATAATGTGTTCTCTCCTTGTTGCAAGTCAAAATGGAAAACCACCATTTCTGCTGCCAATTTGTAGAGCATTTTTGATGAACCAGGTGACCAAGTAGCTGAAAAGAGCCCTGCCTCCTTAGTGCCCATCCGTGCACATTCACATGAAAAACAGCCCTCTAATCCTGCTGGAGGGTTTGCCAGAAGGAGCATGATAACAAGTCATCTTGGCTGTGGGGAGCATGTTTTTGTAGTTTATATTAGATACATGGCCCTTACTTTCAATTACCATGATGCTTGTCATAGATTAAGGAACATATACGAAGGTTTATTTCATGTGGACATAGGACAGATAACAACACAGGTGTGCTGGTTTGAAACTGTTATGTGCCCCAGAAAGCCATGTTATTTTCTTAATTTAATCTTGTGGAGGCAGACCTATTGTGGGACTTTTTGATTAGGTTATTTCCATGGAGATATGACCTACCCAATTGCGGCTATGACCTTTTGATTAGGTGGTTTTCATGGAGATATGTCTCTACCTATTCAAAGGAGTTCTTAATCCACTTACTGGAGACCTTTAAGAGGGAACTATTTTGGAAAGAGTTTCAGAGATGACACAGACAGAGACATTTGGAGATGCAGATGTAGAAAGAAAACGTCCCTGGGGAAGCTGTTTGAAATCAGAAGCCAAAGATTCAGCAGATGCCAGCCACATGCCTTTCCAGCTGACAGAGGTGTTCTGGACACCATAGACCTTTTTTGAGTCAAGGTGTCTTTCTCTGGAAGACTTAATTTGGAAAATTTTATGGCCTTAGAACTGTAAAGTTGTAACTTAATAAATCCCCCTTATACAAACTAACCTGTTTCTGGTATATTGCATTTCAGCAGCATTAATAAACTAAAACAACAATGATAGCAAATTTTCCACGTGGGAAAGTTTTCAACCTCATGTAAAGCACAGAGCAGGGTGGGGAAGCATACTGGATTTTGGTGGTGCTACATCAGGCGCAGTCCCCTGTGTAGTATGCCATCCCCTCCATATGGGGAGAGCAAGACTTTAGAAAGCCTTATGACAGTTTGACAACTCTATCAAGTATAATATTAAACAAATAGACCTTGTAATGTTTGCATATTTTAAAATTTTAATTTTTGTGGTAATTCCTTTTATTATATTTTACAGAAGACTTACTCTGTGAGGGACTGAGAATTTAACAGAAATGATTTTTCACTACAGACAGTTTGAGAAGCCCTAGATTAGAGTTTCTGGGACAGATTCAGCCTCCATTTCTTACAAGATTTATGGTTTTAGGCAAATTACTAACCTATCTACATTTCAGTTTTCTCAATATTTGATGAATATTAGATTATGTCATTATTAAATAGCTGAATAACACATAAGCTGTTGTTAACATACTAAAATGTTTAGCTAAGCCACTCCAATTTTGAACACTCCTTAAGTGAATGGTCAATTAAGTTCAATGTCATGGAAGACAAAATGGATCAGGTTATACTCAGACTTGATTAATTCATGTATTCAATTCTTTCAGTAAATATTTCTTGAGCACCTGCCTCATGTCAGACTTGGTTCCAGCTGCTGAGGGTGCACAAGTGAGAAAAAAATATGTACTCTTGCCTACACAGAGTTTATACTCTTACAGGGTAATATTCAATACAGAATATACTTAGTAGATAAGTAAACTGTATAACATGAAATAGGAAAAAAATAACAAGGCAATGAAAGAGGGAAAATTTTAAATTATGTGGGTCCTGATGAACTTTTAAACAAAGTGATATGTAAGATGAGGAGTGAAAATTGACCTTTGTATTTAGAAATGTGGAGGTTATCAGTGTCTTGGAAAAGCACCAGGAAGCAATGTGTGAAGTGAGAGCTACTCGAAGAAGTGGAGCCAAGGGAGAGAACTTTAAGTAACATTTTAAAAGAGCTTCTTCCAGGGGAAATATCAGGTAAGTAAGAGTGGCGGTCATACAGACTGAAAACAAAGAATGAGGTGGGTTCTCAGATAAGCATATTTGGAAGCTATGTCTGGCCTATGTTAGAAGTGGACCAGTCACAAAGGAGGACAGCTGTAAAGCCAGAACAGGAATCACCATAGGAATTGCTTCCTGATTTCAAGGGCTACACTTGTCTAATTCTGTAAGTGGTGCTTACCAGGCAAATTGCACAGGCATTTGTTTGCAAATGCAAACTCCTTTGTAATCATCATTGAGCAATTTGTACAATCACACATTTCTTCAAATGGGTAATTAATACTGATACTTAAATACTAAATTGATAGGCTTTCGTGCTCTCCTTCTTACCAGCTATTCACATTCCAGCTGTAATTAAGAACCAGCAGAGAGAGTTCTTTAAGGTAATGGGTACAAGACAATTTTCTGTAGTCTCTCCAGTTTACAAGGATGTATTAATTAAAGGTAGAACGAAAAGCAACAGTGCTTTTTTTCTTATCATCTTTTTGCCTTTCAAAGCTTCTTTCCCCCAAAAGGAAACTATATTTTAATATCATGGTGTTCACTCTTAATGAATACTGTTAAATGAATTGGCAAGAACCTAGAGGCAACTTGTCCATACCTGTCTAAAGCAAAGGCTAAATTACCTATACATGCTAAACTGCTGACACATACCTAAGCCAAGTAAGTTATCTGTGAGGCAAGCTGTCTAAGACTTGCCAACTTTGCACAACTGGCAATCTTTAAAGCTGGGTCTTGATTTCCCTGAAACCAGGACATTTTTGTGAGGATTAAATAAATTCTGTTAGTCAGCATGTCATTCCCTTATAAGTCTTGTTTTTTTTATTGTCTTTGCTTGATCAATTGTATTTTTCTTTGTGTACATTCACGGTATTTATTATATAAACTGCCTCTTTCTCGGGGAAATGCGGAGAGCTTTTGTCTCAGCATTGAGCATTTCCCCAATTTGCAAATTGTCTCTTTAGCATAAATAAATGTTCTCTTTTCTGAATTCTTAAAAGTTTTCTTTTATTTGACAATATCATAATCTCAGAAACACAATACAAAAGAACATTTTATCTACTTATGTCACAATTGAATGCAGATATTCTTAGTCTGTGGATGGTTCCCCTTGATCATTTGGGGACCCTTCCTCCTTCTCTCCTTTGTTTACTCTAGAGTCTCAGAAGTGGTACATTTGCTTCATAATTATTTTGACCTATAAGTGACATCAAATACTACTCACATTCTATTGGTAAGAGCTGGTCATATGACATCTCTTAGATACGAAGTGATTGGTCAGCTTTTCCACTGCAATTTTCCTCTATATGTGAGAACCATACAGCTTTGTTGGCTCTGCCACAGGGAATGAGCATTTCAAGACCTAAGGGAATTCTTTCAATATCTGAGTGTTCTCAACCAAGATTGTGTTGAAAGAGTTTAGAGAAAAGCATGGGAAGCGATAAAAGAAGGTTCTAACATGACACAATTTTTGGTAAATTAAAACCTGAATACAACTGAGAAAGTTTTCTTTTGTTTTGTTTTACAGAATTTATCAGACTGGAAATCTAAAAACAAACCATGAATCTTGCCATAACCTGTACCCCACAACTAACATCAATAATATATTTGGAGCACATGACATTTATTGCTTTCTTATTTACAAGATCATGTTAGTAACTGGTGGCAATGATGAATATTGACATCAATGCTGTTCAAAAGAATAATAACAGGAAAAAATAATGCCTGATAACAGCAACTAACATCAAATTTGGATTGAAGACTAGGAAAATGGATCATTCTCATAAATGCACTCATATAAAATATTAGTAAGTGTCCTTTATTTTGACAGTTTTAGCTCATCATATACTCTTCATATAAAGATATTTCCTTGAATTATTCTGCAACTTTTTTAGTATATATACATTTGTGTGCATATAAAAATATGTACATATGAGTTGTATATCATATTTAAACAATATTGAGATTGAGTATGTGTTTTTCTTTTTTTTGGTATACTGGTGTTTTTTTTTTCCCTCTTTTTCTTCTTTATTTAAAAGCATAATATCTCAACAGCAAGAAATGCATACAAGAGTCATAGTATTAGAAGCTTGCTAATTGTGCCAGTTTGAAAGGACATATGTATACCAGAAAAGCCATGTTTTAATCTTAATCCCATTTTGTAAAGGCAGCCATTTCTACTAATCCCTATTCAATACTGTATGTTTGAAACTTTAATTAGATCCTCTCCCTGGAGATATGACTCAATCTAGAGTGGTTGTTAAACTGGATTAGGTGGAGATGTGTGTCCACCTATTCCAGGTGGGTCTTGATTAGTTTATTGGAATCCTGTAAAAGAGGAAACGTTTTGGTGAATGAGGGAAATTCAGAGACAGCAGAGAAGAACATCACCAGTGACCTTTGGAGATGAAGAAGGAAAACACCTCCCGGGGAGCCTTATGAAACAGGAAACCAGGAGAGAAAGCTAGCAGATGATGCCATGTTCACCATGTGCCCTTCCAGCCAAAAGACTAGCCCTGACTGTGTTTGCCATGTGCCTTCTCACGTGAGAGAGAAACCCTGAACTTCATCGGCCTTCTTGAACCAAGGTATCTTTCCCTGGATGTCTTTGATTGGACATTTCTATAAACTTGTTTTAATTGGGACATTTTCTCAGCTTTAGAACTGTAAACTAGCAACTTATTAAATTCCCCTCCTAAAAAGCCATTCTGTTCCCAGTATATTGCATTCCAGCAGCTAGCAAACTAAAACACTAATAAATCCACTCAGCATAATGATGAACTGAATCCCTTGTATCTCAGCTGTCACATTGCTCTTTCTTTGACTTATGAGTTTTGGGGTCTACAAAAATAAGACAACCACAGTGAAAGTTCAAAGTTAATAGCAGGTTAAAGAGGACAAGGATTCTTGACTTTTTAAATAACTTTTGGCAAGGGGCATGTGAAAATTAGAAACAAGGTAGGTCATTTTTCACTGGCTTTTTCCTCTCCAGAACTGTCATTTTTAAATGTACATTTAAAACATAATCTCCAAGTCAGTATCAGCTCAATATTGAAAAGTCACTCCAGTCTCAAGAAAGATCATGAGAGTACACATTTTAAGAAAGAAAGAAAAGTCTTCTCCCTTTTCACTGCATTAAGACAGTGTGAGAATTATCCTTAGAAAGAGTAAAGAAGGTCAGTTAGACCTTACAACTTTTAAAGTATTTCATCCTCAAAATTTCATGAAGTTATACTTGCAACATAAAGAACTATTCCACATATATTTTTGTTTGTTTTTTAATGATTGTGTTAGATATCTAATTTGTACTTCTGAAACACTGCTTGTCTTTCTTCAATCAGTTCTCTGCCCCTGGAAGCTGGTCTACAGATATAGACTCCTTTGCTCTCTGGCTACTGCTTTTTCTTGACCAATGGGAGCACTGCCAGGGATTGGAGATGGGGAGGTGTTTTAGCTTGCAATGCTATTGGAATGCAACACATCAGAAATGGAATAGCTTTTAAAAAGGGGATTTTAACCCAGAGGTACTTTCTTTCTGCATCTCCAAACGTCTCTGTGTTGGCTCTGAAGCAACTGTGTTTTCTCCAAACTGTCTTCCTTTTTTAGAAGACTCTAGTCAACTAATCAAGACCCACCTCGAATGGACAGAGTCACATCTCCATCTAATCAAGAGGCCACATCCGCAATTGAGTCAGTCGTTCTCCACGGAAACAATCTAATCAAAGTTTCCAACCTAAATAATGGGTCTGGCCCTACAAAATTGGATCAGGATTGAAAGAAAATGGGTTTTATGCAGTCCATAACAGTTTCAAACTAGCACAGGAGCAGCGGAAAGAAAGACATGGCATTTACTACAGGATTGTCTCAGTCTAGGTGACCCTCAGCCTAAGGTTATAGCTCTCTGCAAGGCTGCCTTTACTCCAAAGCCCAAAGGTGGTATAACAGCTCCAGGCTAATCCATGCTACCTTGTGGTTTTTCTATACCTGTCCACACCTTTCCAAATTATCTTAAGGTAAGAGTACCATCTTCTTCCTCTCCTCCCCCCTCCCACTTTGCAAGGCCTTGACTGATTCAGATCCAGTGATATGATATATATTGCTATAGAGTTCCATCTAGTTAGTTATAAAAGATAAGACACAAATAAGAATAAGTATAATGTATGCTAAAAACAGTAAGGGTAACATGTAATATGAGAAACTGAAATGCATTGGAGGTTTCAAACACTGGAGTTTATTGGATAATTGATGAAGATTTCATAAAAGACATTTAAATGAGACCTTGAAAGATAAGCAAAATTTCAGTAAAGAAACCTGCATTTCAGGTGGAAGAAATAGTGTAAACAAGGACACTGGAAGAAAATGACATGATCTATTTGAGAAATTATGGTTAAGTAGTTTTGAAAAGAGATAGAAGAAAGGGATATAAAAATGAGTAGGCATGGATTGAATTGGGCACAAATGTAGTTGTGATTAAAAATTTGGTAGGCATTTTAAAGTCGATGATGGGTTCACAAGTTCACTGTATCTTACTGTGTTCAAAACCAATGTCAGTATATAAGCATTTGAGAAAAAAATCTGAACATTAGAGAAACTAATTTGGCAATGCTGATTAAAGATTATAAAAGAGACCCTTTTGTTGGAATTGTTAAAGTCTGAGCTAGGACAAATGGAATAAAGAGAAGGAAATGATTGAGAGAGCAATTGAAAGTATTATGCCTCTGTGGGTCTTGGAAACCAGTGGCATAAAGGCATGACTTAGAAGGATGTGTACAAGAGGATTCCAGCCGGCAGAGTGGGAGGATGGAAATTCCATTAATGGCCATTTGAAAGTTATTAGAAGGAACAATTTGTGAGAAGACAAGTTCGATTTTGATAAGCAAATGCAATATCTACCAACCAGACATCAAGATGAACTTGGGCAGAAGATGGTCATAAATGGATGGGTGGACCCTAACAGAGAGGGTGGAGCCAGAACAAAAATTTGGGAAAGGCTTATAAAGAGGTGATCATTGAATCACAGGCAGGAAATAGAACATTAAGAAATTCTCAGTTAGGAAGAGGAAGGAATACAAAGATTAAGAGGCATGAAGTTAACTATGTTAATGTGTGGAAGAGGCTAGCAAAGTGCCTGGTTCAGAGTAAATATTTAATAACAAGTTGGCTATTATTGAAATTACTATTGCTATTGAGTTCATGGGAGTGTCAGAATCTTGCAGCATTATGAAAGTCGAGAGCTTTTAAATAAGAATATCATTTTCTATAGTTTCAAATGTTCTCCTGTTGGAATATATAGAGATTCATATTTGGAATATATCTATGAAGATAAAGAAAGAAAGAGATAGAGATGTTCTGCTTTCTGGTTGTCCCCAAATGCTCTGACTTTTTGGGGCCAATATTTATCTTTTGTATCCCTACTAATGAACTGTAGAAAGCAGTGTATCATCAAGAATTTGGATTGTTTGGACTGGTGAAGAGCCCAGGTCATGGAGTCAGATGGCCTGGGTTTAAATCCTGGCTTCCTACTACTAGTTTTGTTACTTCGGGCAAATTGCTTAAGCTTTCTGTTTCTCAGTTTTTTCATCTATAAAATGCGGTCATGATATTTTCTGCCTCAGTTGTGTAAATGAGATAAGTACTTTAAGAATGACTTCCTAGCATAAGAAATAAATAAAGGTTAGATAATATTGCATTTATGATTTTCTGCTCCCACTCAATTACACATCCCAGTTCTAATCTCACTCCCTGAAACTATTTTCCTTTTCCCACCCAAAGTTGCTTGCCCCATATGGGGTGTTGTAGCTGAAATACTGGAGTAAATTAAGTGGGACAAAACAATAGCACAGTAGGGAGCAGGTATAAGCTTACCTTACAATAAAAGGAATCCCTGACCTGAGATCCCCTGCTATCTCTGTGATTGGGAAGTTCTATGTAACTATCCACCTCACTTAGGACCTCTCTCACTACTGAAATCACCTTCCCAAGTCTATGTTAGTCTATATGCTCTGGGCTATGAGACTTAAGGGACAAGAGGCATTGGAAGGTTAAGTAACCTGTCCAGGTTAAAAAAAAAATTGAAATGGAAAATTGGCAATTAGAACCAGAGCCAAAATCAGTTCTAGAATAGAAAAACAGAATTGTCCATGCAGCACAAAATTATGCTGTGGTGATAATAAAGTTACATCCATTAATCCTATGAATAGTTTGTCATAATTTGGAAGACCTGTAAACACAACTTAAAAGCCCCTTCCTCAGACCCCTGTTTAAGTGACTCTAAAATTTTCTCAAACTGTAAGATTTGAGCAAAATATAAAACAGAGTTAGCCAATCATTGCGCTGCCTCTTTGTATACAGGTATGTTTTGTTTGTAAGTGTAATTATTGTTTTTTACAAATATGGAATCCTAATGCCAAGAGGTGAACATTAGCCACAGCTAGCAACACACTCCACCCCAACCCTATTACTCAGAACTAGCCTGATTCACATTTGTTTTTTGTTTTTTGTTTTTGTTTTATAAATCCCTTCCAGGACTTGTTGTAGTTTGAGTTTGTAACTTCAGTAGACACCAAAGCTAAGACATAACTGGATTGCCTTTATTTGATTTCATGAAGCCAATATTAATTCAGAGAAATTGACTGCCTTGAAATCGAGCCTAGACAACTAAGTTATTCAAAAGAAAAACAATCATTTTGAGGCTTCTTGTGGACGTAATAATTTCAGTGATAGTTAATATCCCTATATCTCCTGGATCAGAAAGGTTATAATTTTTCATTTACACATAGAGAACCCAGCTGTCATACCCTCAATGAGAAGGGCATAAAGATCTTTCATCTGTGGCCCACTGAGGGACTGGGCTTTCAGTAAGCCCAATTGCTCATTTAGCCTTTATTCTTATCACATGCATATTTCCATAAACATTCACGCACTCTAAATCTCGGAGGAGGAGAATATTAAGTAGTTTTACTTCTTTCTAATCACTGGCTCATTTAACATGAAAAAGTAAATGACATCCTAGCTTATTTCACTTATTTTTTATATTGCTTTTTTACTAAAACTGTAAAAGAAGAAAGCCTTAGGTACCATAATGCACAAGCATGAATGATTAGTGGGGTGCAAAGGCTCAGTTAATCACCAAAGAACACCATTTGGGGGGCTACACAACCTTCTTTATGGTGGCAATAAACACTTGGGGATATCTGGGCATTAATTTTGCACATAAAATGTTAATGAGATACGCGATTGATGACTATGCTTTTATTTCTGGACTTTAAAAGATAGTCTATGCTCTAGTTCTATTTACCCCAACAAGGATTCTTTAGGTAGCAGAATCGTGAAGACTTCCTGAGAGCTGTTTTCATGTTCATGTTAGAGTTCAGTTTGATAGGTGGCTAAAATAATGTATATACTCTATAGCTGAAATATGATAATGTATATGTGTAGAGTCCTCTGTATTTGCAAAGCACTTTTGTATATATTATCTCAGGTTGGGGTCAGGGAAGGCAGATTCTGTGATGGAGGGAAGCTACTTGGGAAGGGAAAGGAACAGTACAGTATTAGGTAGAGGGTAAAGAGGGGCTGCCATGCAGCCTCAGCGAAGATTGCAGTCAACCCCATGCGGAGCGCTAATGCTGAGATGGCCCTTCAAGGGTGTCCTGCATTAGGGAGAAATGGCTGGGAATTTGTATTTCCCTAACAACCGATCAATGCATTTAGCTGCTCCAGGAAGGGGCATTAACGTGGGAGAGGCAGATTGCTTCAGCTGAGGCAATTCCAACTGCCTCTAAATATCTGGGTATTTCCCTCTTCCCAGTGGATGTTTGCCCAAACAATTGGCCATGGGTCCCATTGAGGATGGCCAGAAGAGTACCACATTTACTCATCAAAGTGTTGCAGTATCCTTCCTTATGGATGTCTGGAGTTTCCTTCAGAGAGAGGGTCCCTAATCTTCATTGCAGTAGCTAGGAAAAGGATTGTGACATTTTATCAGGATGATGTCCTTTAGCCTCTTGGTCATCCATACTTGATTGCTTTTGATTGTACACCTGCAGTAGTGCACTTGGCGACTGCCCATCAATTATGGCCTTAGGGACAAGTTCTATTTACCATCTCCATAACTCTCCATGGGACTTGCCTCTTGGCTGCCTCCCTACTGGGTCATAGTTACAATGCTGATATTTACCTGGCTTCTGATGCCTAAATGCTGCCACTTGTGGTTTTGGGGTTCTCTATCCCCATTATTATCAGCTCAGCTCAATCATGGTATCTCTTACAGTTAGTCTTAGCAGACAGAGGACAACACTGCTGAACTTTTTATTAAGGAGGGTGCTGCTCTCATCAGCATAGTCCTTATTGTGTTGGTAAAGGGTCTATCTTCCGCACCCTCCAACAGAAGATAAGTCTTCTGGTGGATTTTTCCAGATCAATACAGTTACCCACTATAACAGCCTCCTTCCACTGATCCTTTTATCCCTTCTTCCTCTGTCTGCCATGGCAGTATGGCATTTATGCCTCAGATGCTGTGGCCACTCTCCCGTGCTTCTGGGAGCCATCCTAGCAGTATATTTGCACCATCTGTGTTAGTTTCTGTACTGCACAAGTTACCACAAACTGAGCAGGTTAAAACAACACCCATTTATTATCGCTCTATGTCAATTCTGCAGGTGAGATGTATGGGTTCAGCTGAGCTCTCTGTTCAGGGTCTCACAAAGTCAAAGTGCAGATATTGGCTGGGCTGGGTTCTTACCTGAGGGGAAGAATCTACTTCCAACCTTAGTCAAGTTTGTTGGCAAAATTCACTTCCTGGTGGCTGTAAGACTGTTTCCTTATTTGCTCTCAGCCGGAGACTGCTTTCGACTTCTAGTGGCTACCCACACTCTTTTAACTTATTTTTTATTTCCTAAATAAAAGTAAAAGTTTATTTCCTGAGTAAAAATGCTTTCCTTTTTTTTTTTTTTTTGTCAAGTCTCAGAATTTTTTTGTTGTTAAAACCGGAAATTTTATAAAACATATTGAAACACTTCTGGATATTGGCAGTTGTTATGGCTGTGATAATTTTCTTTCTTTTCATCCCTCCCTCCCTCCCTCTCTTGCTCTCTCTTTCTCTCTCCTTTATTGTCTCTTTCTCTCTTTCTTCTATTCGTAATTGCCTGGATGAATCTGTGAAATATTTCTCTCTATGGTGTGTGCCACTAGTGTCTCTCTTCAATTTAATTTTCTTAACTGAATTGACTTCCTAGGGGTCACCCCATGTCTTCATGGGTTAGTGTCAGCCAATGACAGGACATATGATAGTCTATAACATCTTGAGGTAGTAAGGCTTCCATTTTCTTCCAAAAGGTTTGTGTACAAGTAGGGGAGCAAATTCAATTTCAGTCTGTTAAATTCTGTCCTCACTTTTACTTTCTACTGGGCCCTTTCACATTTCCTCAGCAAATATGCACAGCTTCAGGGCAAACCAAAAGTGTGTGTCTGCCTTGGGCCCTCTCTGGCCTCCACTGTACAAGTGTGCAGCCTCAGCCTGGAAGATGCTTGTTTAACTATGTAACCTCTGATTAGGGCCTTTAGTCCTCCCTATTTGCCTAATTGTGAGATACCTCTTCCATCAACACTTCTGAGCATGGCCACTGCTCATTGTTCCAAATTGAGTGAGTTGGCCTCTAGTAGGGCCGAGGAGCTGCCAATACTCACAGCCTTCCCTGTCCTTGAATTACCCCCCTTTGCTGGGGTGGGCTTGGAGCAGCCCCAATCCAGGATGGCCCACATCCCAAATCAGCAGTTTTCAAGAATGAACACTTCTCAGGTTGTTGTTTAGTATTTTAGTTTCCTTGGGCTCTCAAGCAAATACCCTGCCATGGGCTGGCTTAAACAAATGGAAATTTATTAGCTCAGTTTTGAGGCTAAAAGAAAGTCCAAATGAAGGTGTCATCAAGGCAATGCTTTCTTTCCAAAGACTGGCATTCTGGGGATGGCTGCTGGTAATCCTTGGTCCTTGGCTCCTCTGTCACATAGCAATCCACATGGTGGCCTCTTCTGGCCTCTCTGCCCTCTTCCAGTTTTTTTTTTAATTTTAGCTTCTTGCTTTCCATGGCTTTTTCTCGCTCTGGGTGTGAACTTCATTCTGTTTGTAAAAGATGCCAGAAATAGGATTAAGACCCATCCTGAATGAGGTGGGCCACAACTTAACTAAAACAACCTTATCAAAAGTCCTACTTACAATGGGTTCACACCCATAGGAACATGTGTTTCAGGGTACATTCAGCTCCAAATCACCACATATGGCTTTGTTTGATTTCCAGAGCACTGAAATGACAGTTTTTGCTTCTTTGTACATCTCATTTGTCCATGATTTTGATTTTAGAGACTTCTTTTAAAATTTGTGAGCCTATTCCATATTCTTCCAAAGAATTAAGTTAGAGCCAATTTCAGTTGTTTAAAAGCAAAAAATCCTGATAGATAAAACTAGATTTTATCCTTATTTTATGGGTCAGCATTTCGGCATTGTACTTACTTTGCTCATTTACAATGCACTTTCTCACTTACTTTGCTCATTTACAATGCACTTTCTATGAAAGAATTTTGCTTTCTTATTAAATACTTATTTTTATGTGATGGTCAGGTCTTGACAAAGAAATCAAGAAAAACCTAAAGGAAACTCCACGGGGGAGTTAAGTATCTTTCTGCTTTAGTTCACATATTTTGTTGACTGGGGCTGTATTTCTGTCTGAAAACTCTTGCAATGTGCCTGTATTGAGCTTGGTAAAAGACCCTGAGATGGAAATGGTAACCAGACACCACTGTCAGGCCAAAGGTAATATTTTAGGCCCTATTTACAAGGTTAACTTATGGGAATACTTAATGTTGGAAGCAAAAAGTAGTCAGAAACTTCCCAGGAACAACTTTTACTGAGAAGGAACTAGAAGTCGTTCTGAAAAATGATCCAGGAAGATGGCACATTTTCTAGAACCAGCACAAGTGTGTTTTGAGATTAATTTGAGACTTCACCAAGGCTCCAGCTATGATGCAGAGCTACAGAAGAAAGCAGGTCACTTGCATATCAAATCAGGGCTCCAACTACCTGTCAGTTATGTCATTTATTTATAAACCCAACTGTGCTTACAAACGAATGACAGCTGGGAGGAAGGATGGACCTTTCTGCAGGTCTACATCACCATTTACCAGGTAAATGTGAAGGATCTAGAAATAATTTTGTATGAGTCTCTTGTTTTCTTCCAGAGAATTCAGTACAACCGTGTATATAAATATACTGAAAAAAATTTTCTTTCTTGAGTTGTGTGTGTCCTGATGTCCTTGAAAGTCAACCAGATGTTCCTTTCCTTTACTTCGAAGGTCAACATGTATAGAAGAAAAATCATTTTTTGATGGTTATGATGAAAAGAGTGAGTGGTTCTGCTCTGAAGCTAAACAAGATTCTTCCTCTGAATAATAATGTCTAAGAGGTCAGAACATTTCCTGGCTACCCTTTAATGATCCATAGGGGAGCACTCTTCAAAGGAACCTTTTCAGCAACTGGGGGTTCAGTTGGTTTCCCAGTTTTTAGAAAAGTGAATATATGTGGTCCATAGCCTCCAACTGCCTTCAAATTCAGAAGAAAAACTACTGTTTGTTAGCATATTCATATTCTAATACTTGATAAATGCTCAAGCTTGAGGAAAAGTCATAAACACCTATTTGTTATTCTTATCTTTCTTACCTTTTCTTCTGGATATCAACCCCCTTCTGTTCATTCATAATATCTGCAGATTGAGTTTTTGTCCCCAGCCCCCCCCCAACTGCGCTTATAAATGAATAATATTCCCGAGAATATTGTTGGAAAAAATGGAAAATGGCCTCATCTTCAAGACTGATGCTGAAAGGCATAGTTGATTCTTCTAGATGGTGTATGTGTGTTTGGGTGGGGAGAGGAAGGGCTAAGTTATAGTCAGTGGATAAGGCAAACATGTTGTATACAAAAATTAGTCCTGAAAATTCACCTCAGAATATCCACATCCGGTTTTACCACCAACATTGGAACACTGCTATTTCTTTGATCAAACACCAGATGAAGTTGGCGGCTTGTATTTAGGGGCCAAAACAAACAGACAAAAACAACTTATCTTTAAAGATTATAATTATATTCACACAATGAGAAGGAAACAAGATTGAGATGAGAGTAAGAAAAGGAATTTTGATACTTCTCATCTCCTGCGCACTTCAAGCCATCTGTTTATGCAAAAGGCAAAATAGCTGGCATTATTTAAATTAGGCCTTTTAATCATTGTAATTATTATTTTTAAATTAACTGCTAAGATCATATAGGCAAATCACATTGGTTTAAATATGTGCGTTGTACTTACACAATAAATGTGGCTTTTGGAATAAATGCTCCAGTTTGCCCACAGTTAAGATGGTATGGTTTTGACCAACACTTGAAGTAGATGAAAGTGCTTATTTCTTATACATTCAGCAACTTCACGAAAAAGAAGAAAAAGATTTAGTATTACCACTTTTATCAAATCAGAGATATCATTGGTTATTTTGTATGTACTTTTTATTCCTAGTGAGATTGAAAACTTTTTCACCTAATTAAGAATTTAATACATTTCTTCTTTTGTGAGTTGCCTGTTCCTTCCTTGATTCTAACACCTTTAAATATTTGGGTGTCCATCATTTTTGTGTTGATTTTTAATAATGTTTTACTATTAAATGTGTTCATGCATTGTTTATATGATATGTTGTTGATAAAACTTCAAATTATAAGCATTATTATTTATTGAACCTGGCACAATGTTAAGCTATTAATACATCATTTTACTTTAATAATATGAAATATTGTAATGCTCACTTAACAAAAAATGAGACTGCCACACAGAGAGATTAAATCACTTAAGGTTGTATGGCAAGTAAATGATAGAACTGGAATTTAGTCAGGTCTGCTACAGACCAAGCCTGTGTTCATCATGGTACTATCATGCCTTTGAGCATTACTTCATTTCTGCTCCCTACCTCAAGGTGCAGCTACTACAGCTCCCAGACCAAGTCTGACCTGCCACCTGATTTTGTAAATAAAGTTTATCTGAAATTAAAGGAGGATGAAGGAACAGAGGATGATTTACTATGAATGAAGACCAGGGGACACTTCGTGAGTTACATAGTTAAGAGGGTTCTTCCTGGATTGGGGTGTTTGGTTAAGAGTGTTCTTTATGGATTGGGGTGTTTCTCTGGCTGTTTTCTGTGCATGCAATGCTCTATTTATTTGCACTATGGGAGAGCTAGTGCAAAGACGCTAAGCTAGAATTAAGCTTGGAATGTCCCAGGAATGGAAAGAAGGCTGATGTGTAAGCAGCACAGAGGAATGCAGGTGTAATGCACATCATATGTGTGATGGTTTGAAGCTGTTTGGACCCTAGAAAAAATCATGTTCATAATTTTAACCCATTCCTATGAGAGTGAACCCATTGTAAATAGAATCTTTTTTTTAATGTTTGTAGAATATTCTAATGAAATTATTGACATAAAAAAGAATCCTTTTATTTGACTCTCAAGACTTGGTAATTTTACTATTATTAAAATTAAATATTATATAACTATTTTTCTTCTTCCTAAATGCTTTAAGTAATACTTATTCATTTCTTTTTTTTATAACTTTTTAAATTGTGAAATATAACATATATACAAAAAAACAATAAATTTCCAAGTACATTTTAACAAGTAGTTATAGAACATATTTTAAAGTTTGGTATAGGTTATACTTCTATGATTTTTCATTTCTTCTTCTAGCTGCTCCAAGACAGTGGAAACCAAAAGAAATATCAATATAATAATTTACAAGTCATGCTCATTTGTTAAATCCTGTCTTCTCTGTTATACTCCTTATCTTCTTTTTCTTTTTCTTTTTTTTTGTAAAATAACATATATACAAAAAAGCAAAAATTTCAAACCATAGCACAGCAATTAGTTGTAGACCAGATTTCAGAGTTTGGTATGGGTTACAATTCCATAACTTTAGGTTTTTGCGTCTAACTGCTCTAAGGTACTAATATTCTAATAAAAGAAATATCAGTATAGTAATTCAGCAATCATACTCATTTGTTAAACCCTACCTTCTCCATGTAACTCCACCATTGCCTTTAATATTTCTTTCACACTTTAGGGGTATTTGGGCTATGCTCATTCTAACTTTCTCATGTTGGAAGAGACTGTCAATAATTTGGAATAGGAAGGTGGAACTAGTTGATGTTCTGGAAAGGCTGGATCTTCTGCATTTCAGGACTTGTCTGGTCCAGGGACTCATCTAGGGGTTGTACGTTTCTGGAAAGTTACCTTAGTGCATGGAACCTTTGTAGAATTTTATATAATGCCCTAGGCATTCTTTAGGATTGGCAGGAATGGTTTTGGTTGGAGTTTCACAAGTTATGATAGATAGCAATGTCTAACTGAAGTTTGCATAAGAGTGACCTCCAGAGCAGCCTCACTCTATTTGAGCTCTCTCAGCCACTGATACCTTATTTGTTATACTTTCTTTTCCCCCTTTTGTCAGAATGGTATTGTTGATCTCCTGGTGCCAGGGCCAGGCTCATCCTTGGGAGTCATTTTAGTGAGTAAGGTCTTATGTTGAGATATGACCCACCTCGAGAAACAGAATCAACAGGAAATATCCGTAAATACAAAATTTATATTAGTGTCTCACATAACCATAGGAATGTAGAGTCCAAAATCTGTAGGGCAAGCTGTGAAGCTGACGACGCCGGTGAAGGATTTGGATGAACTCCACAGGAGAGGCTCACCGACCAAAGAAGGAAGAGAGCCTGTCTCTTCTGAATCCTCCTTAAAAGGCTTCCAGTGATTAGATTAAGCATCACTGATTGCAGAAGACACTCACCTTGGCTGATCACAAATGGAATCAGCTGTGGATGCAGCTGATATTATCATGATTTAATTCCATGAAATGTCCTTATAGCAACAGACAGGCGAGCACTTGCCAACCATACAAACAGGTACCACCACCTGGCCAAGTTGACACCTGGTTGACACCTGTCATGTGACCACGACAATCCTCTTACAGGAGTCCTTTATAAGAGGCTAAATGACAGAGAGGAAACAAAAGGAAAAAACCCTTGGAGAAGAAAAAAGAGAAGGACATAAACAGAAGCTCAGAAAGAAAACCACAGATGGAATAGCCTGAAGGTGAAAACAATGAAACCAGGGAGAGGAGGGTGAGACCAGCAGACATTGCCATGTGTCTGATCATGTGACAGAGTTACTGAGGATCAATGGTAGCTGGTCTTTGGGGAGAAGGTATCAACCTGTTGATGCCTTAATTTGGATATTTTTCACAACCTCAGGACTGTAAACTTGTAAATTATGTAATTCCCATTATAAAGACAACCCATTTCCTGGGTATTGTGTTTCATCAGCTTTAGCAAACTAAAGCCCTATCCTTTTCTCCTTTTCTTCTGGGCACACAAAGAAATTCGATTTCTTGGCTTCCTTGTAGTTAGACAAAGCCATTTGACTCTTCTGTCCATTACGATATGAATAGAAATGATGTGGGTTTCTTTTTAAATGAAGCAGCTAAAAGCTGTTTGCAATTCTCGTTTCATGTTGAGATGGCTGGGTCACCAAATGGAGAAGAAACTCTAAGAACAAGAAATAAAATGTTCTCATGTTAAGCCATTGGGATGATGTAGTTGTTTCTTACAGTAGCATAATCTAAGTTATACCAACTGACTCAGGGAGTGACTAGTAGCAGATAAGGTTAGAGATTTAGACAAGGGCCAGGTGATACCCAGTGTCTTCGGCCAGAATAAAGTGAGGATTTGAGACTAAACGTAATGAGCAGCCATGGATGGCACATGAGTTATGTGCTCTATCAGCTACTAATTCATGGTATCGCCATAATTCTTAAACTCTCACACCTCAATCTCTCAAATTTTATATGATCTGCTTAGGTCCTAGCTCCTCACCCTACATCAAACATTCAATGCTGCCCTGAGTGTATTCTGACACAAAAATAGTCATCTTTTTATTGTGTTTGGATTGGAGATGAAAAAGGAAAACTATCAGATGTGACAAATCTTCTAAGGGTGTCTTTCTGTGTACTCTTCCCCATCTTAATCATCGTTCCTTTACTATATACTTTTTCTCTGGTTATGCTATTGTGTTCTGGTTTTTGCAAAGTAGAGAATTTTTTTTGACAAATAAAGAAGAATTAATTTATAAATATGTGCGGTAATTTCCTTTTTCAAGCCTTATATTCCCTTTTAAAGAAGGAAAGATTGCCAGGTTCCCAATTTAATTATGCACACACCTGTCTAGGCCCTAGCCATGAGTCATAAATAACAACATTTTTAAAGGAAAATAAACAATCCATGAGTCATAAATAACAACATTTTTAAAGGAAAATAAGCCAAATAGCATATTCCTTTTTTTGCCAAAAATTAAATCAAATTTTATGCTCTATATAGAAGTTAGAGAATGCATGACTGTGTGTTTAATATTAGCTTTCAAATTTCTTTGTTATAATGATATTATTGCCTAACTTTGTGAGGATGTAATACTGACATATACCAGGCACAGTTTCCAGCACTTTATATATACTATCTCTTTTAATCCCCATAACAACACTGTAAAATTGGATTTACTGTTGTGTCCTTTTTTTAGGTGAGGGAACTGAGAAGTTTACTAAGTTGCCTAAGATCACACAGCCAAAAGGTGGTAGAACCAACATTTGAATCAAGGCAATTTGACCAAGGATCCTACATTCCTAATTATCATGAAAACTATGAAATAACAAAGAAAGCTAATGTGAAGCGCATTTACATGAAGCCAGGAAGGTAAAGTACTACATAACTAACTAATGTGTGATTTGGGAAAGATGTAGGATGGCTTTTCTCAGACCTAGGACAGAAATTTAGCTAATGACATTAGAGACAGAGGCATTATATAAAATAAGTTATTTAATCTCTTTTAGCCTCAATTTTATTACCGGTGAAATGGGGTTTATAATAGCTATCATATTATATAATTAAAGATTAAATAAGATTATGTAGTGCATATATGTGTATGAGATTATGTAGTTTCTGGTAAACAGTAGGTACTCAATAAATATTTATTATCTGAGTGAGGCAGATCTTTATTTTCTTCCCATGCCTAAATCAGATGTAAGGGATTAGTTATACCTGTATGTAAAGTGTTTCATAATCTTAGGATGAATACTACTGCATAGATACAATGTAAAATTTCCTTCTGGAATCAAGAAAGATGAAAAATATGCTTTGATTTACTCTGAAGGAAAATGTCATGAACCTAAAGGTAAATAATAGCAATGGCTGGGAAAAATGAGAAATGGAGTGACACGTATAAATAACTTCAAATGATGCAAATTTTTGGGACAGTATAGAGAGCCTTTCCAAATCTGAGTTGGCATCTGATGAATCCAGGCTCTATCACTCACTTCTTAGCTCTGTGACACTGAATTCCTTCTTTGGAATTCTTTTTCAGATTCAATTTTTTCAGTTTTGAAAGGTGAATTAAATCCATTTTTGTAAAAATTAAATGAAATAATACATAAAATATTTAACACAGTGCCTGACACTTAGGTGATCAGAGACTAATAATTGTTGTTAATCATTAGATGAATTCCCAACAATATGGTGAAATGAATCATTAACCATCACTAAATAAATAAATCTCTGCTACTGCTAATCTTGTAGGGCATTGCATGCAGTGGTCCATTTTAGACACAGCTTGATTCAAAATTAGCATCCATCAACCCCTATGCTCTCTGTCTCCTGTTCTGGAGATGTCCAGAGATGTCCCATGGAATTTACCTTGTACTTCAGTAACAACTACTCTGAAAGACCATCTCTCTCTTTATGGAGTTCCCAACACCACATGCCTATACTTAGTAACTGTCGTTCATGTCACACTGTGTTTTTCATATAGGACCATTCCAAACATTTCACCCAATTTTGATGAAAATCCATTTAAACATTTTGAGTGCAAACAGGAAAGAATAGATGATTAGAAATAAAGATAGCTAGATAGATACAAAGATAGGTATGGGTGTGGATATGAGCACAGATATGGGTATCATATATATAGGAGAAGAAGTAGATATAGTATAGATGTGGATATAGATGCAGATATAGATATGTAGATAAAACAGTTATCAAAGACCAGGAGTTTATGGGAATGTAATTACAGTTGCTTTTGGTCTGGGGAAAATATATTTTGGAAATAATTTCTCATACCAGAATAGAAATCTAGATAACCCCCATTGTGCTGATTTTGAAGGATAATTCCTCAAATCAAAGAATGTGGTGATATAAGCTCTTGTGATTTTTCTAAACTTTTAGCTTCTAAAAAAATGTACCAAATAAGAACATCACTTACAAAACCTCAAAGAACTGGCATCTGGTAGGAGAGAAATGCGCAAAATTGAAAGGAGCCAACAGCAAGCTGAAATAAAAAACCATTAACTCTGATTGTTATCTTGAAGCCTCTACAGAAGCTTGTATTTGTGATCCTTGTACTTGAACCTTAGGCTCTTTGCCAAGTGCTCCAATTTCAAATGCTCAAAAATGTATCTTATTCTAATCCAAATTCTTGATATTAGGATGTTGTGCTATGTGCATCTTTTAAACAAAAGAACACACAAAGGAATGAAGGCTACACAAAATCATGAAGAAAAAGCAAGTTCCTAATCACTACACTGGAATATGAACTTGAAATGTTCATTTCAAGATAGGATGACACTCTTCTTACACATGTACAAAATGTGTAGCAATAAAAAAGTTGCATCCTTTTCAAGTAATTGAACTTTTTCATTCAGATAAAGTCTATTTGAATATAGAAGGATGTTACAGTTTGGATAAAATAATAAGTTCTAGGATTGTATTGCTTCAGAAAACATCATGTTTCAAAAACAATACAAGCACTACCTCACTCTTATGTAGTGTTTTATTCTTTCAAAAGTGCTTTGACGAATAACCTCTCTATCAAATAATGCTAGTTTAGTAACAAACCAGAAAGACTTCACTCTGACTAAGTGAATCATTTAAATCAGGAATTTATTGAACTATGAGAAAACAAGTTGTGGAGGGAAAGAATGAAAGAAGCACAGGGACATCTTCCTTTGAGAGCAGCAGACTGGAGAGGAAACTACCTTTGGAATGATTTTCACTCTTTTCAGACTGGTTGTTACCCATTCCAGGGAGGGAGCAATTGTCAGAGCTTGAGTTCTGTGCCCACCACAGCTATACCAGGAAAGCTAGAGGAAGGACAAGCCCACAGACCCTACGGAAACCTCTTTGGCTGCTCTATAAGCAGATAGGCACCTGTAGTGGAAGGGCCACTTCCCCCAAGAGGAAATCAGGTTGCCCTTAGCTGTCTGAAAACAAGCGTCTATTTTAGATTTTTTCATTTTAGAATCTTTCTCAATAGTCTTCTAAATTAGTCAAGATGATTATTATGATATGTGCATTAAAAGGAGTTTCCTTGAGACTAAGCAGCATGATTCAAATTCATGGGCTAGTAAGTAAGCTAGACAGAACTAGAGTGCACAATTCTTGCATTCTGGTCCAGTAGCTTTCCTACTACATCCTTCTGAGACGCTACTAATTTATTATTTGGTTTCCCTTAACTACAAATCACCTTGCTTTTCCTTTTCCCCTAAATCATTTTAGCAGATAAGCTATAGAGAAAGTCTATGTATCACTGTCAAATTGCCTTTTGGACAATATCACACTGCCATGTTTCCATCTAAGTGAATCTGCAACATTGATGGGAGAAAAAAATAAATAAAATAAAAGTCTTCATTGTTCATTCAAGGAAGGTCTCAGCTGGAAGAAACTTTGGGAGGTGGCATCCGCAGTGCAGACTGGATGTAGTTAGGAGATGCTGGATGCCTCTTTCTGTTCCTGGGCACTTCTGCACTAACCTAAAAGAGCAATTTTGCTTTGTCTCTGCCCTAGCTTTCATTCCACCCCTGCAGTTCACAGCCATGTTGAACCATGGACACAATTTTGTGTGGACAGTGCCTGTGACATACTGACCTTGCTTAAGATATGGAAACCTGAAGCTCTTTCTTCTAAGTATGGGGGAACAAGCCATGCTGATATGAACTGCTGTTGAATGAAAGGGACTTCAGGAGCTGTTTTTCAGGATTTTCCTGAAAATCAGGGGAATGGAGCTACAATGAAGGTGCTTAAAAATCTTTTATTGTAGCAGAGTTGAATTTTCTCTGTAAACATAGGCCTAAGAAAACTCTGTCTCATGTATCTCACCAAAGGAGTCACAAGGCCTTTGGTGAGTAAAGAGGAATACATCCTTTTTCCCCTAGCTCTATAATCAGATTCCCAGAATTTAAGAGTTAGGAACCCAGAGAAAGAGGGGAACTAGAGTGTATGCTAATTGTAACAACTATTTTGGTCCACCTGTCAAATGACGCTGAGGTAGTATCTGGCAGGAAAACTTCCACTTACTTTGAGTAGTATATGCCCATGACTGTTGATCTCCGATGTATCTAATCTCAGAAACTCTGAAAGCTTATGTGCTAACAAAAATTTCATCTGGATATTATTAATTAGACAAAGGAGAGGGCAAAAAAGATATGTTTTCTGAAAATATTTGGGGGACTCACTCTTTGATACCCAGCCATAGGCAGGACCCTCTAGGAACAAGGCATGATTTGAAGGATAAAGATGGAAATTTATCACGTATATGGACAGCAGCAGAGTGCAGGCTTATGCTCTGTAGGAAAAGAAATCGGGAGTCCATAGCCAGGGTGAGTTTGTAATATTTGTGAAATGTTTGGCTTCCGAAGTTCTCCCCTCTCCAGACTCACCTCCCACCCTGACCCCACTGGCCCTGTGTAGGCGAGGTTTGGAAAATTATTTAACGAAGTTCTTGGAACTGAGTGTGGGGGCAGGGGATAGCTACGGATCCAGGTATCATTCTGACAGCTGCTATTTAGCTTCGATGAAAATCTTTTTATTGTTAGTTGACAATTTTCAATTTACATAAACTAAATACATTTCTGTGGGGTACAGTTCTATATATGGGTTTTGACAAATGGATAGAATCATGTATGTGCTGCCATAGTCATAACACAGAAGATTTCCATCATCCCCAAAAGTCCTTTTTGCTGTTCCTTTATAATCAGTTCTTTCCTCCACCAACCCCCTGGCAACTGCCCATCTGTTTTCCATTCTGACAGTTCATTTCCTTTACAGGAAGATCATATAAATGGAATCATACATATGCTGCATTTTGAATCTGGCTTCTTTCACATAGCAACACAGCATAATCTATTTGATTTTCATCCATGTTATTGTGTGTATCAATATTTGTCCTTTTTTTTTTACTGAGCAGTAATTTATTGTAGGGATGCAATACAGTTTGTCTATCAAATAAGCAGCTGAATGACAGTGTTCAGTTTTGTTGATTTTCTTGGTTTGCCAGGAATGTTACAACAAAGCACCATGGGCTAGTTGGTTTTAAAAAACTCAGAGATTTATTATCTCACAGTGTTAGTCTAGAGTCCAAAATCAAGGTGTCAACAGGGCTATGCTTCCTCTTAGGGAGACAATCCATTCCTTGCCTCTCTACTGCCTTCTGGTTGGTAACTAGCATTCCAAGGTGTTCCTTGCCTTGTAACAACGTAAATCAATTTCTACTTCCTTTACATGGCTGTCTCTCTCTCTGTGTCTCTTACTGTGCTCAAATTTCCTCTGCTTATAAGGACGTCAGTCATATTGGATGAAGACCCATCCTAATCCAGTTTGGTCTCATCCTAACTAATGACATCTTCAAAGATCCTATTTACATATAAGTTCCCTTTCACAGGACCAGGGGTCAGAACTTGAACATCTCCTTTTGAGGGAAAAATTCAATCCATAACAGCAAACATTAATAATACCACTATAAGCACTTGCACATAGGTTTTTGCTTAAGTGTAAGTTTTCATTTTACTTTGGCAAATTCCTAGAACTGGGATTGTGTCTCAAGTGATAAGTAAATGCTTAACATTATAAAAAAACTACTGGGGTGTTTTCCAAAGTGGCTGTGGCTGTACCACTTTTTATTTCCCGCAAATGAATGAGTATCCCATTTGCTCCACATTTTGGTATTGCCAGGTGAATTTTTGTTTTCCATTTTATTAGGTATATAGCAGTATCTCATTGTGGTTTTAATTGGCATTTTTCTAATGACTAATGATATTGATCATCTGTTCATGTACTTATTTGCCATCTGTATATATTCTTTCAAAAAATGTCTGTTCAAGTATTTTGCTAATTTTCTAATTGGGTGGTTTGTCTTCTTACTGTCGTGTTTTGTGAATTCTTTATATATTTTCTTAAAAATCCTTCACAGTATATGTGATTTGCAAACACTTTCTCTGATTCTATGTCTTACCATTTCACTTTCTTAACTGTGTCTTTTGAAGAGAAACAGTTATTGATTTTATTGAACTCCAATTTATTGATTTTTAACATTGGATTAATCATATATTACATGCATTATCTAAGAAATATTTTCTTAACCGAAGGTCACAGAAATTTTTTCCTTTGTTTTTATCTAGAAATTTTGAGACTTTCAGCTTCATATTTAGTTTTGTGGTTTACTTTGGGTTACTTTTTTATAGAGGGTGCAAAACATGGATCAAGGTTCTTTTTTTTTCGTAATTCCAGCATCATTTGTTGAAAAGATTATCTGGTTTAATTGTCTTTGCACCTTTATCAAAGATCAATTTACCATTATTTGAGACCTATTTCTGGGCTTTCTACTTTGTTTCATTGACCTATCTATCCATAATAGACTTTATATCCTTCTCATTTGACACTTTTCTGCATGTATATCATACTCCACTAGAAAATTTAATATAAATTTTTTCTTAAAGCTTCATTTTTTTTCACCAGCTTTAATGCATTCATTTTTAAAAGTACTCTGCTTTCCTGTACCTTTAACTTTTTGTTTCAAAATGCATACACCATCCAGTCTGAAAAGGCTTCATACTGTGTGATTCTATTTATGTGAATTCTGGAAAAGGCAAAACTCTAAAGATAGTTAACAGATCAGTGGTTTCCAGGAGTTGGAGAGAAAGATGATAAAATGCTTGAAGCACAGATGATCTTTTTAAGGAGGTGACACTATTCTGAAATGGTGGATTCATAACACTATGCATTTGCCCCAAACCCACAGAATTTTACAACACAAAGAGTATGCAAATTAGATATAATTAATTTAGGAAATCGGGGAATCCCAGAATGGAATACAGACTGTTGCAAAATAATCTAACATATTGCAAATATGAAACACAAATTTATGAAGGGTGTGGGGGAGAAAAGGTGCTGACCTAAGTAATTTTGGAAATAAATGGAATCTATAAGACAAAAGGCAAAAAGAATTGCTCATAAGCAGGGTAGTTGACAAAATTGTTTCCCATGGGGATATGGGCTAACAATTCTGAAACCACTATATATGAATACCAGAATAGACACATTAAATAAATGGATGGTGTGTTGTGGGAACCAAGTTTCTTTGTGTTTTGGTGGGGAGTTATAGACAAGCAAGGGAGAAGGCTAGAATGATTCTTATGATAATGGATTAGAGTCAGAATTATTAGTTTGAACTCTGGTTTAGCTTAATATATAGATAGATGAATAGAGAGAGAAAAATACTTGTAGATATATACACAGATTACTATATAAGCATATCCTTCCTTGCTCTGTTAGCTGAGAGAGCCTGGAAACAGCAACACCCCAGCAGAACTGAGTACATGTAGTACCCAGATTTTGGTTTCTAATACCATTCTCCACTTAAAGAACCCTGTCTGCTTGGGAAAATAGCTGATTCTGGTGCTTAGGCAGGAAATATACAAGATGAGCCTAGAGAGTTGTTTTTAGGGCCAGAAGGTAAGGAAGTGCCAAGAAAAAAAAAGAAGGGGGAAAAAAAAAAGACACAATGATGAGAGCTTCTCAAAGGAACACAAAAGCCAAGTGAAAGAGTTGCCAGTGACTGAAAGTTGAAAATTTGTGACAGCACTGTTATGATCAGGTTCATGTGTGAACCTGGCCAGGTGTTGGTGCCAGGTCGTCTGGTTGGGCAAGCGTTGTTCCATCTGTTGCTATGAGGACATTTTATGGACTTAAATCATGATTACATTGACTATATCCACAGCTGACTGTGTTTGTAATCAGCTAAGGGGAGTGTCTTCTGCAATGAGTGATGCTTAATCTAATCACCAGAAGGCTTTTAAGGAGTCTTTAGAAGAGACAGTCACTCTTCCTGCTTTAGCTGGCAATCCTCTCCTGTGGAGTTTGGCCAGACCCTTCATTGGAGTCACCAGCTTCCCAGCCTGCCCTACAGACCTTGGGCCCTTACATTCCCACAGTTGCCCAGCCAGCCTCTCCTGAGAATATTGAAGACCTCCATCAGAGTTACCAGCCTGCAGCCTGCAGCTTGCCCTATAGACCTTGGACTCTACATTTCCATGGTTATGTGAGACATTTTTATAAATTTCATATCTGGGGATGTCTCCTACTGA
Organism: Myrmecophaga tridactyla; assembly: GCA_004026745.1. Lineage (NCBI taxonomy): Eukaryota > Metazoa > Chordata > Mammalia > Pilosa > Myrmecophagidae > Myrmecophaga > Myrmecophaga tridactyla. The sequence continues at coordinate 24,678 of PVIY010003257.1, read as the reverse complement.
TTCTGTTTCTCTAGAGAACCTTAACTAATAAAAACACCAAAAAATAAGGTACCATTGAATTAAAAACCAAGGTATGGAATAGTCATCATTTCATGCTTATACAATAAAATAATTGCATAAACAAATAAATGGTGAAAATAGATAAATCCGTACAGAAGAATTCCAAATAATTTGTGTAGATGCTGTTTCCTTAAGGAGGCTTAGCTCCCCACACCCTAAGTGTGGACTGCACATAATGACTGTCTTCTAAAGAGTTCTAGAAGGAAAGGAGGGAAAAAGAGTAACTTTACAGTGACTCAGCTAGGTGATCAAGGTTAGCATCAACAGTGATAGGCCATGTTGATAGCATTTGCCATTGATAAAATGTGACTAAAAGGACACTTTACCTCTGTGATCTTCCTCCCCCAAACCCATATCCCCAGTCTAATGATGAGAAAAACACCACGTAATTCCCTGTTGAGGGGTATTCTGAAATGTGCCTGCTGAGTACTGTCAAAACTCTCAAGGTCATTATAACAAGGAAAGTCTAAGAAACTATCTTAGCCAAAAGGAGCCTAAGGAACCACAATGACTAAATGTAATAATGCGGTGTCCTGAATGGGATCCTGGTATCCTGGGGCAACAAAAGGCATTATGTAAAAATTAAGGAAATTTGAATAAAGCATTGACTTTAAAGAATAATAATTTATCAGTATCAATCATTAATTGTGACAAATACACTAGTGTAAGAGGAATGAATTGGGTGTGGTATAGTGGTAACTTTCTGTATTATCTTTGTAATTTTTCTATAAATTTAAATATTTATAAAAATTTAAAAGCAAATTTAAAAAGAAAAAAAGTAATCCACAATCTTAAATACGAGTTGCCATAGAGACTTCATCTCATTTTCTGTAGCCAATCAATTGGTAATGAGTTCCTAAACTTAGTTGCTTAGAAGCATTATGAGGCTAGGTTCCAGCTCAAGGACAGAGGTTCTCATGAAAAATGGTGTTGATGTGCCACTTTTAGTATGGAAAATCAACAAAGATTACACATGGCTATACTTTCTTTCCTATTCCTCCCATTGAGGGGTGGAGTCTCCCCTCCCCTCGAATATGCACTCTTCTTAGTGATTTACTCAACAAATAGAATATGACAGAAGTGATATTCTGGGTCTTTTGAGGATAGGACCTAAGAAGTTTGCCACTTCTGCCAGAATGACTTGGAATGCACACTCTTGGAATGTTCCCTCCAGGAATTGAGCCACTCACGATGAGAATCCCATGCCACATGGAAAGAGCAGATGTAGGTACACAGTTGAAAGCTCAGTTGAGCTCACTATCAGCAGCTCTAGACACATGATTGAACTGTCTGGGCCCTTCACTCCAATTGAGCCTTTGAGATGATTCCCATCCTGGTTACTATCCAGTGGCAACTGCATAAGAGAGTCTAAACAGGTCCACCCAGCTGAGCCCACTCAATCCACAAAACCGTAAAGGACATTATCATTATAAGGCACCAAGATTTGGCAAGGTTTATTATGGCTTTTTATTTTAAGGGTGCCTGGTCCAGGAATCAAACCCAGGTCTCCCTCATGGAAAGCAAGCATTCTACCACTGAACTACCTGTGCACCCTGAGATGGTTTATTATGTAGCAATAGCTATCCAGAAACTCTCTTAAATGCTTTAGCTTCAAACACAATTTTCTAAGAGCAGTTTATGTACCCATAAAAAACTACAGAAAAGCAAACCTTTACCATGTGCCTCCTATTTTTAAGGCATGATCCAACATCTCCAACCACAAGCCTTAGAGTTATCTGACCAGGCAGAAAGAGAACACCTCCTAAGTAAGCACTGCAAAGTACCTCAAAGTAACCACCTACAGTAAGATTTACGTCTTCTTTTAAAAAATTACCTGCTACTAGAAGACTACCTAATATTACTTAATTCTTTCAGAATATTGCTAAAGTGGTTCAGGACCCTCGGAGGAGATGAACATATAAAACAATACAACTGAACCAGGCAAATTGAGAAAACCTCAACTGAATATCTTAAATATCATTAATATATTAGACCTCTGAGGCAAAATGCCCCTTGAAAAATTATTTATTGGACTCCATGATGTTTTAAAATCTTGAATAAAAAGTAAAGTCTCAGGTCAGAGCTATTGCATCTGGCCTCCTGAGGTTTGTAAGTGATTATATTACTAAGAAATTCAGTGAAAATAGAAGGGTATTTTTTTTTGCACAGGCAGGCACTGAGAATTGAACATGGGTCTCCAGCATGGCAAGTGAGAATTCTGCCACTGAGCCACCATCTCACCGCCCTAGAAGAGTATTGCTTTGGTTAGTTAGTAATTTTACAGATAATTTTTCTTACTTTTTCTTAAATTGCTTTTTTTTAAATAGAGCAGAAATATATAATAATATGCAATTTACCCAGTTCATATGTTAGTAACCAAAGAGTAGAAATGAGATGATGTGTAGACATTACCTTGGGAAGGAGTGAAAACCAGCAAAGAGATGTAGCTCCATCCCATGTAAACTCAGAATCAAATCCAGAGGGAAGCATTTCAGTACAGTGGGTAAAAATTCTTGTAATATAGTGGAAGCCCAGTCTGCCTATCACCAGCTTTGTGACATAAGGATTGGGGGACTAAAATGTGATTAAGCTTTTAATGCGTTTAGCAGAGAGTCTGTCATGCATTAAGCATCGGTAAACAGCAGCTTCTAATTTTAATAAGTTGGGGAAAAAATGACCTGGAATCTCTCCAGCCAACTCTGTGGCTAGGTTTCTTCTCCCATTTCCTTCTTGTCATGGAAGATGCCAGTGCTTGCAAATTCAGTTTCTCATTGAGAATAAGACTAATTCCTCTGGCACTCCTACTTTTGGAAGCCATGATCCTGGCCAGGACAGTGGTTTGGAGAAATATTTTCTGGGCTTTGTGATCCTGGGCAAGCTCCTTAGTCCATCTGTGCGTCAGTCTGCAATCTGTAAAATGAGGATGATACAGTATCTACCATATAGGACAGTTATGAGGATCAAACAAGATAACACATACTCCTTACCACCTGTGTAAGAAGTTCTCATGGGACATGTCTTTTCATGTGTGTCCTGGTATCCTTGCTGCCAAGCTTCTCTCTTTTTTTCTCAAAGAGTGTCTTTGGGAGGGCACAGCTGTATTTGTGAAGTTATTTTGAAGAGCCACATGGACTGATGGATGAAACATTGAGAGAAGAGGAGAGGAGATCAGAAGATACAGGAAGGAAAGGAAGGACAGAGAATTGCTCGCTAGATAGTGTGTATACAGAACTGGACTCTACAGGATGGAAGGAAGTGGGGAGTGGGTGAGGTTTGTGTAACAGTACGAATGTTCACTTCTAGGTTGTTTGCTTTGCTGAATGCTCCTCCTCCACCTGCCAATCCTACTCTTATCACAAGAAAGTCAATTTTACTAGTAAATTTGTTGTACCTATAGGACTTTTATCTGTGGACACTGAGAAAGTGAATATTCTAAGTGGGGTGGTATGATATGGCTGGGCAAACCATGTCACACAGATAGAAGAAGGAATTTAGAATCCTGGGATCACTCTGCTTCACTCCGTGTGGCTCTTCAAAGTAAAATGGAGATAATACAGTACCTACCATATAGGAAATTGTACAGAAAACATTGAGAGTGATTTAAATGTTCACAGGGTGTGGAACTGAAGAGTCAAACCAGCCTTAATTGATTCTCACCATTGTGTTTCTGTGTCCAACCCACAGCCTGACACATAAAAGGCACCCAATAAATATCAGTTGAGTTAATTAACTAATTAGATACTGCTGACCTCTGGATTGTATATGTATTAGGCATCAGGTAGGTGAGTAATTACTTTTTGACTGTTCTGGCATCACCCATAGTCCTTTGACTGTTCTCTGTAGCTGGATGAGAGTGTACATGTGTTTAACAAAACTGGTTGAACTGGGCGGCTGCTGTGGCTCAGCAGGCAGAGCTCCGACCTTCCGTGCTGGAGGTCTGGAGTTCGATCCCTGGTGCCTCCTGCCCACATGCAAATTAAAAAAAAAACTGGTTGAACTTATATTCACTCTATCCAAACATTATTCATTGAATGGATGTTTGTTAAGTACTTAAATACTGTTCCAGGTAAACAAGATCCCTTTCCTCGTGGCTCTTTCTCATTAAGGAGAGGAAACAAAATACACACACACACATGCACACACATACACACTTACAAAACATGCATACATACATACATACAAATGAGCCCACACCATGCTATGAGGAACATTAAATAGGGTGTTTGGACAGCTAGGGTCTTAAGAGGGAAGCCACTTGGCAAAAATGGCCAGAGAATTCCTCTCTGAGAGAACTTTTGGGCTGAAGTAAGAGTGATGACAAAGAATTATCTGTGGGATACTTTGGGCCAAAGGGCACTGAGATAAGGATGAAGCTGACGAAATACAAATAAGGTGGGTGTGCTGGATTGAAGGACGCATGGGGAAGAGCCGTGCAAGGTGAACTCAGAGAAAGGCAGAGGGGTCACGGTGGAGCTGGGTTTAATCTGAAGAAATAGGAAGATGTTGGAGCATTTTAACAGAAGTGCCATGATTCCGTTATAAGTGTGTTTGACAATTAACAATGCCCATCTCATCTGCTGTCCCTGTGGACCATCACCACAAGCCTGGGCTCTCAGCTACAGTACCAGCATTTTACAAGTATGTGACTGATGCTCAGAGAAGCTCCTTGCCTTGTCCGAGGTCATTCTGGTAAAGGAAGAGTTGTGGCCTTTATAGGACAGAGTGCAGAGATCGGTCGCCTCTCAACTGGAGCCTTCTGTTTAATAACTGATGGGAGGGAAATAGGACCTTTCTAAAATTGCTGCTAAAAGACACAATGTGGTGGAGGGTGGGGTGATTTTCCAATATTCTTTGCAAGTAAGCTAAACTAATCTTACAAAGCACGAGTGTAGTGTTTTTCTTTATTCTTCTCCAAAGTCTCTCTTTTACCCAGGTCTTTGCTGCCTCTGCAGATGCCCCATCAATGCGGCATTACTTAATGACCTGCAATCAGGGGGTAAAGGTCAATAGGGGGGATTACAGCTGAAGGAATGTTGAGGGAAAGCAGGGCATAAGGGGAAGGAGCAATCTGCCCAGTGAGATTCAGATAGATTGACAAATACAGAGGTGTATACAAAGAATTATGTAACGTTTAGCTTTTTTGCTAAAGAAAGTTATGTACCTTGATGGAATATCTACTAGTTTCTAGAACAGTCTAAGTCAATATTTTAAGTTAGCCTCAGTATGACTGATTTATCCTTTTGGTTTATGTGAATTTCATTTCTGTGATATTATAATGTATGTGTTTAAAAGATTTCATTAAACTCTGTGTTGTTTTATGGAATTCGTCATGTAATACTTTGAACTGTGTATAAATTCTGAAAAAAAATCTTCACCTCATTTATTTTACAAAGCATAGTGGGTTTATCTTATAATTCAGAGATTGATAAGTTATTCCAAAACTTATATTGAAGCACAACGGAAACATTCTTTAACACTGGGTAGACTTAAAACCCTAACAATATTTTTAATTAAAAATACCAGTTAACAAAATAGAATAGACTTGATCTAAGTTAAATAAAAGAAGGACTGTGTTCACTCTTTTTTGTTCCCACTTCTCACCCCTGCAGTTCTATTCATCTAACTTACAAAGAAAAAATATTCGTTACGTGTTTCCTAGGCATAAAGCAAAATGCTAAGTGGTATGCAGACACTGTGAGTAAAATAGATGTTGATCCTTTGGTGACAAAGGGCAATATACAAAAATTAAACAAATAGTTGTATAAAGAAATAAATGAATATACAAGTAAAATTTGTGTTGTATGTTAGAATGCAATAAAGGGATGGTGGTCCCTGTTTGTTGCCTTTCTCATTTCCAATTTCCCCTTTTCCCTTAGCAATAAAACCACTGTTGTTGTTGTTGAGGGTGGGGTGGGAGTGGGTGGCAGTTTGCCCAGCTCAGAATAAAACTTCATTTCCCAGAATCCCTTTCAAGTAGGAATGGGCCAATTGGATAAAAAGAGAGGTTGCTTCTAAAAGGAGCTATGTCTTCTGGGGGACTCTTCTACAGCCAGAAACATGGACAAAATTCTTGAGTTGAATTTGGCCAACTTGTGACTATGAGACGAGAAGTATGAGATTGTAAAGACAAAAATAATCTGGGTCCCTATGTCTGGGCTTCCTGTTATATGAGAAAAAACAATGGTGTATACCAAATTTATTTTAAAAATATTTTAGTCATATTTTTAGTTAACCACAGACAGACACAATTCCTAATTAAGAGTGTGAACCAGGTGCTGAAAACTTTCTTGGAAAAAGTGGTGGAAAAATTGAAAGTACAATTAAGTATTAGAAGTACCAGCAAATATGTCATTTCTATCTCTTTCCAAAATGTTTCCTCTTTCAAAGGGTCCCAGTAAACTAATCAAGACCCACCTGGAATGGGAGGAGTCACATCTCCATCTAATCAAAGGTCACACTCACAATTGGGTGAGTCACATCTCTGTGGAGATAATCTGATCAAGCTTCAAACCTACAGTGCTGAATAAAGATTAAAAGAAACAGCTGCTCCACAAGATTGGATTAGGCTTAAAGCATGGCTTTTCTGGGGTACGTAATATTTTCAAACCAGCACATCTGTGCAGGTCTGTGAATGTAAGATTAAGATTTCATTTCTAGAAGTTCTACCTTTGACTAAAATAAGAGTTATCAGCTCTGGTTTGCAAAATTAGAACATCTGGGAAGCCTTAACTACTTGTTCTATGCAGTAAGAAAGAAATCTCAGATTACATTCCAGCTTCACTAGTAAATGTCTGAGTGATCGTGGTCAAATTATTAAATCCTTCTAAGCTTCTGCTTCCTCACTGGGGACTAAATGAAGTAATCAATGTAATGCACTTAACAAGAAAATATTCATATTGCTTGTGGGATTTTGTGCTTGCTGAATTCTCAATGGTGATTTGCAAATGAGTTTGGGCTCTCCATATTAAGAACATGTTATATAGTTAAGATCCACCCAAGTACAATCATGATTCTGTATCCAACACAATTAAACTAAATTTTCATTATTTGGTGGGTGTTTGGGGGATGGTCTCATTTAAAACACAGACAATGTGGCATGCAAAAATGGTCCACAGGAGCCCCACGGGGACACTCTGACCACTCAACCAGGCCAGGTGACACTGAACACTATGCAAAACCAGTGTAAATATTTTTGGAGGATACAAAGTGTATTTATTAAGAGGTTATTAAAAATAAAACCAAAAACTAAAAATAGTGATTTCAAATATGAAGCTCAAATTTAAAAAAAATTAAAAAATGAAATAAAACTTTAGGGCAGGCCCATCCAGTCACAGGCTCTGCTTTGCAAGCCAACCACTTCCTACAGGAGAATCCCATGCAGCTGCTCCACAGTAGGTCACAGCGGAAATGGTTTTTTGCCTAACCATGAGTGATGCTTTTTTAGAGCAACTCCAGTCAAGCCTGATGATAGAAATTTCTTCATTATGATAATGGTATCATAGTCTTAGAGTTAAAACAAGCTCTTATGATCATCTACCCTGATCTGTTACTTTTAAAGATATAAAATTCACAGCCATCCAGACAGCCCAAGTTAAAGAATGAAAAACAATTCAGAAAGAATATACCACAATACAGGTTTTTGTTTGCCTGTCCTCTTTGGTCCCTTCATTCATCCAACCAAGGTCCCCACAATGCACCATCACCCCCAGCCCCTGCTCTCCTAACATGTCTAGTCTTTGTTCTAAGAACCCCAGGAAGCCAGTGATTCAGGCGGTGGAGCAGGTTAGAGTGAAGCAGCTGCAAGAATGGCCCCAGGGAGCCAGGTTGGTCTCCTTGGGCCTGGCCTTGGGAGCTGTCCTCCAGCCTGTGCTTTTTCCAGCCACTCCTGGCTCCCAGAGCCCACCTCTGTCCCCATTGCCACTCCTCCAGCACTGCCCCCACTCCCAAATGCCAAGGGGTGCCCAGGCCCACCTTCTTCAGACTGCTACTGCACATGCCATGAAGACCACGGAGTGCTAGTTGCAAGTGTAGGCAGCCCAGCCACTGCCTAGCCCTGCCCAAGTAGAGACAGCCACAGCACAGGCAGGCCACTTGTCAGCTGGCTCAGTACCAGCCCACTGAAGTTTTTGTTGATCTGCCTGGAGGTATTGAGACAGTGCGGATTCTGGTTCAGGAACCAGAGTAAGACCAGCATTCTCTCCCCTCAGTGGTAGGACTGGATTATGGTACCGGATGTAGACACTGAATGTGCTGAGGGTGAAGAATAGACAGGATGTTCTTCTGGCCAGTTCTTCTGGTCCTGGGAGAAGATACTGAGAGATGTTTTATTGGCAGGCATGCCCAGGGCCCATTCCAGCAGCAGGGCCAGCTTTGCCAGGAGCAGCAGATGGAGAACTGCAGCTAGGAGTAGAACCCTGAGATTCTGTCACATGTGCACTTGATGTTGTATGTGAAAACTTTCTCATCCATGGTGTCCAGTAGAGTCCCCAGGTATCCAGCCACAAAGCCAGGAAGGACACCAAATAGGCACTCACAAAGCTGCAGATGTAGTGGATGCCAAAGGCAAGTAACACATTCTAGGCTGCTGGTTGAGGACAATTACAAGCCTCCAGGTTTGCTAATGTTATAATTCTCTTAGATTTGTGCTGCTCAATATGGCAGTCTCAAGTCCCAATTGTCTTTTGTACCCTTGAAATATGGCTAGTTTGAGTTAACATGTATTGGTTAAGTGTAAAGTACACGTTGGATTCCAAAGATTTTATATAAACAAAATAATGTAAAACATCTCATTTCAGTTTTTGATTATATATTGAATATTGCATGATTACATTTTGGAGATATTGGGTTAGATTAAATGTATCACTTATATTAATGTAACCTGTATATTTTGACCTTTTTTTTTTTTTTTGTAATGTGGCTACAATCCAATATAGAATCTGTGGCTCACATTGTGTTTCTGTGGAGGGCTGTGTCAGATGACTTGTACAAAGGAAGTGCAAGGAACTAAAAGAAAACACAATTACAAACATTCGGTCATTTAAAAGCTACAAGGATGTGTTCCAAAATAAAGGCAGAAAGGGTTCAGGAAGAAAGGGCTTCAGATCTGGGTAGTCAGGTTTGAAATTCCAGAAATGCTTTCAAACGGTTGTCTGCTCATCTTCTAGAAACAAGAGAATTCATTCATTGAAAGGAAATAGGAGTGTCGCATTCAGTATTTTCAAGGATAAAACTTCTCAACATTTAGAGACTACCAACTATTCTCCTTTCTTTGTGTCTTTCTTATTTTAGAGAGGAAAAAGTATCGTTTTGCAGGTTTTAACCCTTGGGCAGCATAGCTCTTAGATAGCATTCTTCCTATAATCATTGGTAAATGGGTTCCAAAATGGCTCAAGACCAGGAGAAAATGTTAGTAAAGATGAGGTTTTACTTAAGGCATGCCTAACAAAAGTATTTTTCTCATTTATTTTTCAAATAATCACATGGCAAAATGGAATGTTTATTATTTGAATTGTAGCAAAGAGCAAGAGATTCACTTAATGTGATGCCCTAGCGTTGACCACTTTCTCACTTTCTGCCCAATGCAGAGGTTAGGCTGGACATCTGTGTGTCTAGCTGGTTTTCACCTTTCTTAATGGACATTAAGATGGAAAGGGAACCCTCAGCTGTTATTCATTTTGCGTCACAATAAATAGGCTTCATTATCAACAAAAGTTTTAATTTCTTTGTGGAAATACATTCCTCACTGATTAATTCCATTTTTCATTCATTTTTAAACTGCGGGAGATTTGTTTAAAACCCAAAGATCAGATATATTTCATTCTTTATTGAGTGAGTAACAAAAGAAAATATATTCAGACTACTCAGGAAGCAATCATGGAGATACTTTATAGCTCATTTATATCAATATCAAACTAATTCAATAAGTCAAATATTGTGCCCTTTAATCATGGAAAACTGTAAAGTATTTCAACTGAAAAAATTAGGGGTAATTAACAAAAAAATGAAGCTCATTATTTTTAGGTTGCGGGACCCTTCTAATTTACTAGAATTGTTTTCTGTGATGTGCCAGATGCTGTTTTGCCCACCAAAAATCAAAATACCCCAAAGCATAAAACACATGCATCCCATGTGTTGTATAAACTTGACTTGATAACTAACATTGGACATGTCATTTGCATTTATTATTTGTTGGCAAAAAAAAATATTCCTTGTTTAAAGGAGAGATGCAAATTTAGAACTTTACAAATGTCCCCAAAAATAAAATAAACACAAATAGGATTCAGTTGTATAATTAAGACTAGAAAATCAGCTAAGATTAAGAAGAAAGAGACTGGACATTGGCCACAAATCCTCTGTAAAAAGGTACAGATAAATTACATGCTAGTTGACTCTTTAAGATGTGGGTGAGACAAAAAGAAATGTGTTTGGCAAAAATACTTGCTTTGAACACAGTTATTTGTGAATACATAGATTTTTCTGAAACTTTTCATAAAGTATGTAAATATTTAGCAACACTGCCTTATTGTTCTGATGGTTCTGTCAACAATACTAAATGTATGCCCATTTTAAAGAGAGTTTAGCAAATTACTATTTATTGTTACCAATGGGTGCCAAGAATTGGGATCACTACCAAAGATAATTCAAAATAATAGATGGACTTAAAAATAAGTTGGGCTCTAGAATGCATCATGCTCTCTGTCATATATTTGTTGGTTTAGTGCTATGAGAATGTGCATAGTAATTAAACATTTTTATATGTCCACATCAAAATGTTTGCATTTCATGAGAATGCAGACATCGTCATTGTAAGAACAGAAACTTCAGAACATGGGTGACTAATATGAATTTGCCATGGATTAAGTTTTTCAGAAAATATTAATGGAGCATCTTTTACCTCTCTGAAATGGTGATTAAAATAAAGATCTTGCTTCTATTCTAATCTCAAGATAGAGCTGATACAGTTATAAATAAGCACAATAATGATGTTAAGGTTTTATAAAGTAATTGAATTGGCAATGACATTGAGGGACTGGAGCAGGGGCTCCTTCGGCCAGAGTAGGAAAGCCTCTTTGAGTAGATCATTTTTTTTTAGATGCTGTTCTAGTTTGCTAGCTGCTGGAATGCAATATACCAGAAACGGAACAGCTTTTAAAAGGTGGAATTTATTACGTTGCAGGTTTACAGTTCTAAAGCCATGAAAATGTCCAAATTAAAGCAAGTCTACAAAAATGTCCAAATGAAGGGATTAACAAGAGGTTACCTTCCCTGAAGAAAGGCCAGTGAAATTCAGGGTTTCTCACTCAGTTTGAAAGGCACATGATGAACATTGCTACTTCTGTCTAGCTTCCTCTCAAGGCTTCTTGCTTCATGAAGCACCCTCGGAGGCATTTTCCTTCTTCAGCTCCAAAGGTCCCTGGCAACGTGAGCTCTCGTGGCTCTAAAACTTTTTGCAAAATGATTCCCACGTAAAGAGCTCCAGTAAGCAACCCCACCTTGAGTGGGTGGCGGCACATCTCCGTGGAAACCATCTAATGAAAAGTTACCACTCACAATTGGGTGGGTCTCATCTCCATGTATAATCCAAAAACTTCCAACCCAGCAATGTTGAATTAGGATTAAAGGACATGGCTTTTCTGGGCTACACCACAGATTCAAACAGGTATAGATGCTTATTTTGAAAACATGTCGAACCTACAGGGGAGTTCCAAAAGTAATACAATGAACTCCCATATTCCCTTCACTTCACTTAACCAAATATTTTCTATGTATCTCTTTATACCTACCTCAATTTGGTTCTGAACCAATTGAGAGTTGCAAACATCTTTGCCCTCAACTTCTAATCACTTTAGCATGATTATCCTTAGAACAATGACTTTCTGCAACATCACCATGGACTGGTAGCAAATTTAAAATATTTAACATTGATGCAAAACTAGAATCTAAAATACAGTCCATATTTAAATCATGCCAATTAACCCAATACTGTCCTTTTTAACATTAAAAAAAGAGACTTTTAACTAGTATTAAATGAGGCCAAGGAAATCACATAAAAAACATTTGTGGGAATAAAGACAAAGGAACAGAAAATTCAAAGGTTTTCACCTATATAACTTAGAATGTAAAATTTATATAAAATATTCTAGGGGATTATTCCTTTATTAAATATTTTATTAATAAATAGATTGTGGTTTAAAAATATACTAAATGAGCTTTTAAGTGTTCAATGTAAAATGCTAGTTAATAAACAACTTTATAAAAATTCATAACCATGGTGTTTCTACTCTAGTTTATCCATATGCTCTTCAGCTGATCTTTGATATGGGCAGTTGAAATAATCTGCCATGTAGCTCCATGAGTGAGATTTAGGAAAATTGTTGCCTGCAGAATTTCAAATATGAATATGAGGCATTTGAAAGCAATTTCTGATAAGAGAGTGCCATAAATTGCTACCCCAAGGTACTTCTTGCACATTACCCAGCCAAATGTTTTTCTTTAAATAAGATTCCGAAGAAGGAAGGCTGTATTATACACCACAGTTAATGGACCAAGGTGTCATTCCTTATTAAAAAGAACTATTCACATGAAAACATAATGTTTAATGTATACATGTAGATAATGTAATTCCTTTTATCTTGTCTGCATACCTGGAAATTCTTAGGCTAATGGATCTGGTGGTCCCGTTTTGCTCATTCCATTTGCTTAAGTACTTTGTCTGGATTAATATAAAGAGTGCATTTCCCAAAAGGAATGTAGACAGAAATGAAAACTGGCCCTTTCCCAAGGACAGAGACAATCCCTCTCAGACTTTCAGAGAGGCCAAAGGTCAATTGCCCCTCAATGGGACCATGAGAAGTTGGTAACATACTTTGTGTCCAGCAGAGAAGCAGCCTGGAATGTCTGGTTCTTTCTAACCTTTAAAAATCATAAAGTAAATCCAAAGCATTATAGGCCATCTGGTGCGCTTACAAGGCAACGTCTATAGATAAGTCTGAGCAAACAGCAGACAGAGTACCCCCACTGGGAGAGAGTTTAGGTTAAATTCATTCTATTTCACTTGCTTGATCGCTACCAAAGAATAATAAAATCCTCCCCCATCTTCACTCTTGGAGAGTCACCCTTCTCAATTAATGTCTAGATTTTACATGTTAAAAAATACTAAAGGGTACACGCGTGGTTCAGTGGTACAATACTCACCTTCCATGCAGAAGACCTGGGTTCAATTCCCGGAACATGCACCTAAGGAAAAAAGAAATACTAAAATATAAGCAAGGAGCACTAAGCAAGAAAATTTCACATACACGCTTTTAAGTCTTATCACTGACTGTTCTAGTTTGCTAGCTGCCAGAATGCAATATACCAGAAACGGAATGGCTTTTAAAAAGGGGGAATTTAATGAGTTGCTGGTTTACAGTTCTAAGGCCAAGAAAATGTTCCAATTAAAACAAGTCTAAAGAAATGTCCAATCAAAGGCATCCAGGGAAAGATACCTTGGTTCAAGAAGGCCAATAAAGTTCAGGGTTTCTCTCTCAAGTGAGAAGGCACATGGCAAACACAGTCAGGGCTTCTCTCTCGGCTGGAAGGGCACATGGCAAATACAGCGTTTCTCTCCTGGCTTCCAGTTTCATGAAGTTCCCCGGGAGGCGTTTTCCTTCTTCATCACCAAAAGTCCCTGGCTGGCGGACTCTCTGCTTCGTGATGCTGCAGCATTCTCTGCTCTCTCTGAATCTCTCATTCTCCAAAATATTTCCTCTTTTATGGGACTCCAATAAACCAATAAAGACCCACCCAAATGGGTGGAGACATGTCGTCCCCTAATCCAGTTTAACAACCATTCTTGACTGAAGCACATCATCCAGGGAGATGATCTCATTACAGATTCAAACATACAATACTGAATAGAGATTATTCTACCTTTATGAAATGGGATTTATATTAAAACATGGCTTTTCCTAGGGGGGCATACTTCCTTTCAAACCAACACACTGACATTTCTTGCAACATTGTAAAAACCTGAAAACTGCCTGAAAGACCAGCAAGAATAAAATGATTAAACAAATTAACATAATAAAATTAACTATATTAGCTGCATTAAAAAGAACATGGATCATATGTACTTATGCTAAAGGAGATCCATGATACATCGAGAAAGGAACATGCAAAACCAAGACAAAGAATAGAAAGCCAACTGAAGAATTTACTTAGAGCCTTCCCTTTTATAAAGAGAGAAAGCAAGCTTCACACATGTGTGTATGTGTATATGTGCCTGTGTTAGTATCTGTCACTGGGAGTATGTGTGTAAGTGTGTGTCACCCTGTGTCTGTATGTTTGCATATATAAAGAAGAAGGAGGTCTAGGAAAGTAACCTGCTGAGCTGTTAACAGTATGAAACCCACCTGACAGCAATGGGAAGGAGGAGGGCCTTGTACCTTTATATTCATTTTGTTTTACATTGAGGCTGTACGCTGTCATTAAAAAAAAAAAAAACAGAGATATAAAGTAGTAGAGATAAGTAAGTGGCAGCTTAAAGAGTATCCGGTCGAGGTCCATATCCTTTGAAGATGGCCCCTGTTAAACAGGCAGTGATAATTAAATCTAGACCAAGCTCCCTAAATCTTAAAGAAAACAATTTAGGTAATCATTTAGTTAATATAAATAAAACAAACAGCACAACTCCATCACCAACCTACCTTCCTGTTAACATTTGAATGTTTTAACAGAGATTTTTGGATGATTCAAATGCTAAACTTGAATGTATAGATAATTTAAAATGAGAATGCCCAAGAGGGGGAAGTGAAATGAAACAAACTAAAATTTCAGTGGTTGAGAGTTCAAATACAGTTGAGATGTCATTCTGGAGGTTATTCTTAAGCAATATGTAGATATTGGCGTATCAAAATAGCTAAGGGGAAATGCCTGAAACTGTTGAACTGTAATCCAGTAGCCTTGATTCTTGAAGATGACTGTATAACTATATAGGTTTCGTGGTATTACCGTGTGGCTGTGAAAACCTGTAACTGACACTCCTTTTATCTAGTGTATGGACAGATGAGTAAGAAAATTAAGACAAAAAATAAATAAGTAGTAGGGGGGATAAAGAATATGGGGAGTTTGGGGTGCTCATTTTTACTTTTATTCTTATTCTTATTGTTTTTGGAGTAATGAAAATGTTCGAAAATCGATTGTACAGATGAGTAGAATGTATGGAATAAAAATAAATAATAGGGGGAACAAATGTTAAAATAAATTTAGTTTGAAATGCTAGTGATCAATGAAAGGGTGAGGTAAGGGGTATGGTATGTATAATTTTTTTCTTCTGTTTTCATTTTATTTTCCTGTTGTCTTTTTATTTCTTTTCCTAAACTGATGCAAATGTTCTAAGAAATGCTCATGATGATGAATATGCAACTATGTGATGATATTGTGAATTACTGATAATATATGTAGAACAGAATGAGCATATCTTAAGAATGTTTGTATCTCTTTCTTGTAATATTCTTTTTAAAAATTAATTTAAAAATCGATTGTAATGATGAATTTACAACTATATGATGATACTGTGAACCATTGATTGCATACTTTGGATGATTATATAGTATGTGAATATAACTCGATCAAATTGCATTAAAGGAAACAAAACAAGGAGCAGGGCAAGCAAAAGATCAGGTGAAAAATACATGGCAGGCATAAAGAATAGTTGGTTTGAATGTGATAGGCAGGCAGAGACCCAGCATGTTGGAAGAAGAGAAAGACCAGTGTGGCAAAAGCATAATGGGCTGGGAGAGTTAGCACGACATGAAGTGAGCAAGGTGGCCAGGTAAGGTTGCATAAGGAGTTGTAAGCCAGGGGAAGCATGATTTTGCAGTTTATTCCTATTGATGAGAAACCTTTAGTGTTTTAGACAGGAAAACGATGTAAGCATATTGTTCATTTTAAGAAATTATACCTTTAGATTGTAAATTTATATCAATGTTAAATTATTTAATTTGACAACTACACTTCAGGTGTTACACAAGTGAATACCCTTACTTGTAGGAAATATACATGTAGGAAGTATTAAATGTTTAAGAAGTGTGATATATGAAACCTGCTCTGAAATGTTTAGAAAATAGATAGATAGATGATGATAGATAGATAGATAGATAGATAGATAGATAGATATAGATAGATAGATAGATAGATAGATAGATAGATAGATAGATAGATAGATAGATAGATGTAGATGAAAGATAGAATGATACAGCAAAGGTAGAAAATATTAAAATTGGTGGCTCTACGAATAAAGAGGAGGCAGGTTCATGTTGGAATTCTTTTTACGGAGCTTGCATTATTTTTTGGGACTGTCTTGTAAGTTTGAAATTACTTCAGAATAAAAAGCTTAAAACTTTCTTTAAAAATGTAGTTGCATTCATTGAAATACTAAGTTTAAGTGGTTTAGGGCCATGTTTTCATAAATTTCCATTTATTGATGGAAAAATATGAAAAGTTTCAAAACTTCTCCTAAATAGATTTTCATGGAACTAATTTGAGTTGGAAGCTACTGTATATCTCATGATTGTGTCATTGGAGTAAAGATACTGGTTAGTTATCACTATAACATTCATTTTTGTGGCATTTTCTATGTAAACTTGCATAGGTAAATATGACTTTTTCAGTTGTTTTCTGATCCCTTTCTGTTGCTTGTCAAAGCTTAAAACAGTGTGAGAATCCAGTTCTCTCTCATCTTAAGAAAGGACTCCATCAGCTGTGCAGAGCATGCTAAGGGATTTGATTTTGTGACCCTGCCAGCAGTGGCCCATTGCCCAATATCCAGCTACATAAAAGAGGCTGTGGTCCAGTAGATTGGGTTGCTTGTGGGAAAATAGTAGCTGTGTTGTATATTCCATAACTATACACCACAATGGGAAAGTAAAATAAGGTGCTTCTTTCTTACTTTTAGCCATATGAGAGGGAAAGTTTTAAGAGAACCAATCTTGATAATTAGATCCGTGCCCTCCTCGAGTTTGGGGAACACAGGAATTGGTTTTTTGCATTCGATAGGAAAGCTAAGGAGAAGAGCTATATGGAGCAAATGGAGAAGTTGCTGAATTGTGAGCTGGCTATTCCCTCATGAGGGTAGAACAAGAGAGGGTATATCCATGGACCAAGGGGCTGACACATCTGAAGTGAGGGGCCCAGGGTTGTTTTAAAAGG
The DNA here is from genome assembly GCA_004026745.1 of Myrmecophaga tridactyla. NCBI lineage: Eukaryota > Metazoa > Chordata > Mammalia > Pilosa > Myrmecophagidae > Myrmecophaga > Myrmecophaga tridactyla. The sequence goes on along the minus strand of PVIY010003257.1, from coordinate 7,428 downwards.
AATCCATCCAAGAGGACCCACAGATCTTATGATGCTCACAAAGATGTGACCATTGGAAGTTGCTGAGAGAGAATGCATGCTTATTTGAATAGAACGCAACTGGAGACTTCCAATGGAGCTGTCTGAGGAACCCACAAATGCCCTCCATGAGACAGAACTAGAAAGTAGACTGCCACCATGCTGAGAAGGCTCAAAGCCAGGTTACAACTCTTCCATTAAGGTAAGGTCTTTCCTCCTTTTCCTCCTCCTTGCCTCTCTCCTATACCCCATGTATCTAACCCTGCAGCAACTATATATAGGAGCTGATGAGAGGACATCATCTGAAGCGATATCAGAAAGAAAGAAAGAGAAGCCAACCTGCAGAGTAGTAGAGAGGAGAGGAGAATTAAAATGGTTGAAAGACTGGTGATTCAGTATATAGTGGATGGATCTTTCTAATTACTGCACTGGCTATTATAACTGAAAGGCCGTGTAAAAGTACTGGGCCTTGCTATACTGGGTAGGAAAAGGAGAAGCCTAAAGATAGATTTTGAAGAAGCAGAGGAGGAAATAGTAAAATCATTTTCTGTTCACACTGCCAAATTTTCATTCCATGAGTTATATACTATTACTTTAAAATATGTTCCTAAACACTGATTTAATTTTTTTTTTACTTCATACACGAAAACCACTCCAAAGAAACTCCTCAGTTCTTTAAAATATTCTGAAATATTTTTGAAAGATGTCACCTGCTCTCTTTTCGTGGAAATAATTCAGTGTCATTGAGGGAATATCTCCTACCAGAAAACATTGTGTGAGGGAGGGGACTTCATCAGAAGAAGTTTGAGCTACTATTAAAATCATGGTTCCAGCCCCTATGAATTGATATTCTATGTGAACATCAAAAGGAAAAAGAGTTCTGGCTTACATGCTATCATTTGCTCTTAAGAAATCATAAACCTTGAAAAGAGGTTTTCAAACCATTCGGGAAGAGGAGACCTGGTTTGGGACATTCAAAAATGAAAGTTGGAACAGTGCTTGCTTTGTTTGAAAGAAACCAACCAAGGAGCCCCTCATGAACCTTTCATTCCACCTTACGTATAGGTGTGTGAGTTTGTGTGCATTTCCCTGTAAGTAAGTTGTATAAATATATGTCAAGAATTTTCAAATTCCGGGCAGCTGCCGTGGCTCAGCAGGCAGAGCTCTGACCTGCCGTGCTGGAGGTCTGGAGTTCGATCCCTGGTGCCTCCTGCCCATATGCAAATTTAAAAAAAAAAAAAAAGAATTTTCAAATTCCTAACCCAGGGCCCAGCATCCACTGCATAAGCCAGCTTCATGTCAAAACCCATGGATTGTTTTTTTTTCAACAGCCATTATGGAGGCATAATTCAATAAATCAGTCATATTTAAAATGTATAATTTGATAGGATTTTATGTATGCATACACCTGCAAAACCATCAAAACAATTCAAGATAGTAAACATACTTAGTGCCCCCAAACATACATACCCTCATGCCCTTTTGTGTTCCCTTTCTCCTGCCCCTCGCTCCCCTACTCCCATCCATAGGCAATCCCCAATCTACTTTCTGTCTATAAATTACTTGCATTTTCCTAGTTTTATAGTTTTATATAAATCAAATAATACAGAATATACCATTATTTGTTATCTTCTTTCACAAAGTATAGTTATTTTGAGATTCATCCATGTTCTACTATGTATCAATAGTCCATGCCTTTTTATTTCTGAGTAGCTTCTAATTGAATGGACATACATACAATTTATTTATTCAGATATTGATTGATATTTGGATTGTTTCCCTCTGTAGGATATCATAAATAAAGTATCTATGAATGTTTGTTTACAAGTCTTTGTATGGACATGTGCATTCTTCTTTTTTGGATAAATACTTAAGAGTGTAATGGTTGTACCAAGTTAGGTGTATATTTAGTATTTTAAGAAACTGCCAAACTGTTTCTGAAATGCTTATACCATTTTAATTTCCCACCATCACTTTATTAGGGTTCTAATTCTTTTATATCCTTACCATCACTTGGTACTGTCATTATTTTTAAGATGAGCCATTTTAATAGGTATGCAATCGTATCCTACTGAAATTTTAATTAGCAATTCCCTAATGGCCATTAATGCTGAGCATCTTTGGCTATGCTTATTTACCATGTACTTGTAAAAAAATCAGTTATCTATGTAAGCATGAAGATTTATATTTATATATAAAATAAATCTTTAAATTAGTGTTACCCATCAAACTACATTATTTTTCAAAGTTACTTTGGCTAGTCTAGGTCCTTTGCATTGCTGTATAAATTTCAGAAATGCCTGCAAATAGTCTTCTGGGGTTTTGACTGGATTGTTTTGATTTGGGGGAGAATTAATATCTTAAAATACTGAGTCTCCCAATTAATGAATAAGCTGTGTCTCTCCATTTATTTAGATATTGTACATCTTTTGCCAGAGTTATTTCTGTTTTGTAATGTAGTTGTAAATGTATTGTTTTTAATTTCAATTTCTGATAGTTCTTTGCTGGTATATAAAAATGCAATTGATCTTTGACTATTGATCTTGTCTGTGACTTTACTAGCATCACTTACTAGTTCTATTAACTTTTTTAAAAATTCTGTAAAAATTTCTACAGATAATCATTCCACCTATGAATACAGTTTTATTTCTTTTCAATCTGGAACCGTCTTCATTAAAAAATATATATATTTCTTGCTTTGTTTCACTGGGTAGAATCTCCAGTAAATGTTGAATAGAGGTGGTGAGAGCAAATTTCTTTATCTTGTTGCTTACCCTAGGGGGTAAGCATTCATCTTTCACCAATGTGATGTTAGTTATAGGTTTTTCACAGATGCCCTTTATGAGGTGGAGGAAGTTGCTTCTATTCCTAATTTGCTGAAAGTTTCTATCAAAATGGATGCTGAATTTTGTCAAATGCTTTTTCTGTATCTGCTGAGATGCTGATTCAGTTTCCTCTTTTTATTTTTTTTAAATGGCGGATTGCATTAATTAATTTTTGAATGGTAGATCATCCCTGCATTCTTGGAATAAACCTCACTTGATCATGACATATTGTTCTTTTTATATATTGTTGGATTTGATTACCTAAAATTTGTTTAGAATATTTGAATCTGTGTGTATTTGGACTATTAATCCGTAGTTTCTTTTTCTTGAAATGCCTTTGCGTAGTTTTTGGAATTAGGGCAAAGCTGGCTTTATAGAATGATTTTTTTACAAGTATTTGTGTAGAGGTGGTATTATTTCTTAAGTTTTTGTAAAATTCAACTGTGAAGCCATCTGGGCCTGAATTTTTTTGTGTGAAGATTTTTAACTACAAACTTAATTATCTTTAATAGATAAAAGATTATTCATGTTCTTTATTCATCTGGAGTGAGAATTAGTCATTTTAGTCTTTCAAGAAATGTGTCCATTTTATATAAATTGCCTCATTTGTTGGCACAAAGTTGCTCACAGTTTCCCTGATTAGCCTTTTAAAATCTATAGAACTATCAGTGATGTCACCTTTCTCATTTCTCATACTGATAATAACATATAATAATTTTCTCTTTTATTCCTTATCAGTCTGGTTAGAGCTTTATCAATGTTACTGATTAGTGTCAAAAGAAACAGCACTTGATTTCTTTGATTTTTCTCTACTATTCTTCTGTTTCATTTTCTTTCTTTCTACTCTGGTCTTTATTATTTCCTCTTTTCTACTTACTTTGAGTTTAATTTGCTCTTTTTTGCTTAGTTTCTTTAGGTAGAAGCTTAGGAGATTGATTTTCAACCTTTCTTCTTTTCTATCATAGGCATTAGTTCTGTAAATTTCACTCTGAGAGTGATTTAACATTTCACAAATTTTTATTATGCTGATCTTTTATTTTCATCCAGTTTAAAATAGTTTCTATTTTAAACACTTCTCACTAAACAATGTTCTAAAACACTAAACAATGTTCTCACTAGATAATGTTTTAAATAAGCATTTAGAACAGTGGCCTTTAATTTTAAATATCTCAATATCTTCTAAAGATCTTCCTATTGTTTATTTCTAACCTGATTACATTATAGTCAGAAAATTTTTTTTAAATGATACTTATTTTATGGCCCCAAATATGTTTTATTTTAGTAAAATGTCCATGTGCATTTGAAAAGAATGTGTTCTGCTGTTGTTGGGTGGACTGTTCCATAGATTCAGTCAGTTCAAGTTGGTTGAGAATGTTGTTTAAATCTTCTTTATTAGCTATTCATTTTATTTCTATTTGTTCTATCAATTATTCATAAATTTAATTTGAAAATCATACTATAATTATTGATTTTGCATTTTCCTTATATTTATCAGGTTTTCTTCATGAGTTTTGAAACTCCTTAGAAGGACCATAAACTTTTAGAGCTGTTATGCCCTTTTGATTGATGTAGCCCTTTTATCACTGTGAAATGACTTTTTTACCCCTGGCAATATTTTGTCAGCTTTATTTTGACTAGTATTAGCATGCTATGCCATTTTCCATCTTTTTACTTTAACCTTACTTGTGTGTTCATGTTTAAAGTTTATTTCTTATAGGCAGCATATAGTTGTATTCCTCAAATACTTTTTTAATCCATTCTTACAATCTCTGATTTTTATTGGGAATTTAGACCATTGGTATTGTTTGGCCTTATCAATTCCCTATTTGCTTTTTGTTTATCTCACCTTTTCTTTTCTTCCCTTTTCTACTTTTTTTGCCTTATTTTAGATTTATTGAGCATATTTTATGATTCAATTTTATTTCCTTGTTTGCATATTAGCTATAATTTTGTTGGTTTTTTTTTTTATTTTAGCAGTTGCTTTAGGGTTTAAAGTTTATGTCTTTTACTTATTGTAGTCTACATTTGAGTGATATTATGACATTTCACATATAGTAAAAGACCTAACAATAGTATATTTTAATTTCTCCCCTTCAGACTTCTATGCTATTCTTGTCATATAATTTACTCATAAGTATTTTAAACCCCATAATACATTATTGTTTTGCTTAAATACCAGTTATCTTTTAAAGTGATTTAAATAATTTTTTAAAAATCGTATATTTACCAAAATGGTTTCTAATTCTAATTCTCTTCTTTCCTTTGTGTAGGTACTTGTTTCCATCCGTTATCATTTTCCATCCATCTGAAGGACTTCTTTTAACATTTTCTGTAGTGAGGGACTGCTGGTAATGGATTCTTTCAATTTTTGTAAGTCTGAAAATTTTTTCCATCATTTTCATTTTAGAAATTATTTTCCCTGGTGTTAGAATTCTAGGTTGACATTTATTTTTCTTTCTGGATTTTAAAGATGCACTCCACTGTCTTCTCATTTTTTTCCTCTTCATAACATGACTTTATCCTCTGGCTGCTTTTAAAATATTCTCTTTAGAACTGGTTTTGAGCAATTTGATTTTGGTATGCCTTGGTATAGTTTTCTTCATTTTTCTTCTACTTGCGGTTCATTTCGTGAATCTTTATAATTTTCATCAAATTTGGAAAATCTGCAGTCATTATTCCTCAAATACTTCATTTGTTCCTCCCTCTCTCCTCTCCAGGGATTCTAATCATATATATTAGGCTACTTAAAGTTGCCCCACAGTTCACTGATGTTCTTCTCTCTGTTTTTAAATTCCTTTTTCTCTGCTTTGTTTTTTTTGGATAGTCTCTCTTGCTATATATTTATATTCCATCAATCCCTTCTTCTGAAATATCAAATTTGCTGTTAACCCACCCATATACATTTATCCTACACTGCATCTTGCAGTTTTCTTTTAGCAGCTCAATATCTACATTTTTATATTTCCCTTCTCTCTATCTAACTTTTTAAACATATGCAATACAGTTATACCTACATGTAATATCCTGCTTCCTAATTCTAGTAATTGGGTCCATTCTGGGTCAGCTTCAATTGATTTAATTTTCTGCTTACCAAGTGTCATATTTTCCTGCTTCTTTGTATATGTGGTGATCTTTCATTGAATGACAGACATTTTGCATTTTTACCTTGCTAGCTGCTGGATGTATTCATATTCCTATAAATATTCTTGGGCTTTGATCTAGGATGTAGTTTAGTTATTCAAAAATAGTTTACTTGTTGGTCTTGATTTTAACATTGTTAAGTTGGGCCAGAGGGTCTCAACTTCCCAGACTTAAGCAGCTCATGATTAGTGGGCAATATTCTCTTCTCCATCCCACCTCCTGTTTTAGAATCAAATTGAATAATAAACCCTAATCTATCTTATGTTCTCAGCAGATGCTGGCGAAATAAATTTAAGGATACATTTTTAAATTGGTTTGGTTGAAAATAAAAATTTGATCTGGTACCTCCAGTGAAGATGAGTATAGGTTAATAACTGACTTCCACATATGACATGGCCTTTGCTTCATAAAATTAAATTATAACTCAAGAATTACATTTATAGGTAGGATACGATTTCTTAAATATACAATTAAATCTTTAAATAATTATTTTGTGTCTAGTTCAAGTATTTTAAGTAACTGCTTATCCAAAGATTAATTTAAAGGATGCTATAATTACTATGAAAACTCAAAATCATTTTGACAGCAGCCAATAGCCCAAATTATACTTTGGATGAGTTCATAGTTCCCAAACATAATTGTCATGTTTCATGTCAACTGCTTTAAGTTGAGACATAATTATAAAAGATTACTTTCAGATACATAATAAAGACTGAGATGGTATAATCTAGGAATGCCTAGAGTGTACAATGATAGTGACTAAAAGTAGAAATTAAAAAATGTTTTTGCATGAGGAAGAAGAAAGGAATGTCAATATTGCAGGGTGTTGGAAACAGATAGTAATTCATATTTTAAAACTTTAACTTATGTGTGAGACTAAAGCAAAAAAATGTTTATCTGGAACAAAATTTATATTTTGACTAATGCATCTCCTAATGCAACTTATATGGATGGTTTAATTGAACACCATAAGTACATGGAAGCTTGAGTAAGGCATGAGATTTTGTAAGTTTGTCCAGAGTGGTGCCCCCAATAAATCCCAGAGTGATTTGAACAGTAAATAAAAAAGTATTTGCAAAGTGCCCTTGGGGGAATGGTGAGAAAGAGGGAAAATTCAACTTCCCCATTTGGAGAAGGCTTGATAGTCTCACAAGCACTGAGGCCTACAAAATCAGTAGGCTGAATCCTCAATCTTGGGGTTTGTTCATATGAAACTTATCCCCGCAAAGGATAAGCTAAGCCTACTTAAAATTAGGCCTAAGAGTCACCCCCAGAGAACCTCTTTTGTTGCTCAGATGTGGCCTATCTCTCAGCCAACATGGCAAGCAAACTCACTGCCCTCCCCTTCTCTATATGGGACTTGACTCCTAGGGGTACAAACCTCCCTGGTAACGTGTGACAGAAATCCTAGAATGAGCTGGGACTTAGCATCAAGGGATTGAGA